>KZ452023.1:1936859-1961305 GCA_002786265.1 Apostasia shenzhenica
TATATATATAATGAGAAATAAAGTTAACTAATTGTGAGAATATTAAATAAAATTAGTTAATGTATTGAAAATTGTATAAGTTATTTTATTTTTTTAAAAAATAATTATGCTCATCTTGATAATGAATCAAGGGTAAGAGTCTAATAAATGCACAATAATTTATTTGCAGTTAGTGACTTTTTGGAGGAACTTTTTTTGTTAAATTTGTGAAAGAAAATATTAATTTATGATAAAAATATAAATTATTTAATTGTATTATAATATGTGTAAGAATTGAAACAGAGCTATTATTTAATATTAAAAATTAGTGCTAACCTTGACCTTTTTTAGTGACTACAATTAATTACTAGAGTTACATGTAGTGTTTTAGATTTTTTTTCTTTTTGAAAAGAGTAGTCAAACTATATATATATATATATTAAGTAGTTATAAAAAATTATATAAGGTAAAATTGAGATTTAATAAGATTATCAATATATTCATTCAGTAAATAATTACCATAATACTTATCATACTAAAACATAAATTGTTTATGGTTTTTGTGCATAAAAGTGTTGGGCAATTTAATTGGTTATAGCTGCTCGAGTTCAAATCAAACCTTTTAAACCCATTCCTCTGTATATTTAGCTTACCCAATCTTGAGTATACACTATTGTCAAATATTTAAACTCGATCCAAATCCAAGCATATAAGGAACTTTCTAATATTAGGACAGCGGGTTGTTCCTTCTTATATGAACAAAGATGTTGGATTTCTCAAAGGTATTCATGAATAAGGAGTTTTGAATATGCAAGTATAATTTGTTTGGCATGCACCACGCAAAAAGATGTTAAATTGAAGAAGGCTTCATGGATGCATTAAGTTGAAAAAATGTGTTCTTTCACAAGGATCGAACAAAAAATGTGCTTTCAATAGGGTTGGATGTCTTTAGAAGCAAAGGGAGGCAAAAGAAGCTATTCTTCGATGAAAAACGATCCTTGAAGGAGTTCTCTGAAAAGATGTTTCAGAAGATAAATAAACTACTTGTTTGTCAAATTCTTCAAGGATATACGTGTTCTTCGAGTATTGAATAACTACTTAATTTGAAAGATTCAACAATCAATTCCCCGACAAATTGTTTACTCCAAGATTTTAAAACTCGATTTCAGTTTCCGCTTCACTTGCAAATTAGATATATTAGTTTCAGTAGTTTTGATAACTTCGATAATAATTTGATCAATTTCAACATTTTAGGCATTGTTCATGCCAGCATCTTTAATTTTTGACTAAAAAATCTAAAATTATCGTTAAAAAGTCAGAGTTTTAATTGAAATGAAATTAACAATTTCAGGTTAATATTGATCAAAATTGAAACAGAAAAAGTGATCAGTTGTTGAGAAACTTAAAACTTAGCATGTAAATAATATTTAACCATGACTTATTATCATTATTGTTATACAAAGAAGAATACCTCCCCGTACTTCCCCTAAATAAACCCTAACCCTCACCCCCTCCCTCCCCCTCCAAAACCCTACCTACGGTTTCCCTTGATGATCTTGTCCTCCTCCCTCCCCCCAGATATGAATCTCCTGTCCATCTTAATTTGACCTCTCTCTCTCTCTCTCTCTCTCTCTCTTTCGTTATATATCACACCCATGGGATGAATATTGACTACAGAAAATGGAGAATTTCCAAGATTACTACTTTGGGCAGCAGACATCTTTCTTCACTACACCTGACCCCCTCCCTCCTCGCCACCAGCAGAAGGGAAGGAGGAGAGCAAACGCATGCGCAGCGGGTGGAAATGTATCTGCCGGCAGCGGCAGCGGCAGCGGCGGCGGCGGAGTGGGAGGAATGAGGCTGTCTACGGACCCGCAGAGCGTGGCAGCGAGGGAGCGGCGGCACCGGATAAGCGACAGGTTCAAGATACTGAAGAGCTTGGTCCCAGGAGGGAGCAAGATGGACACAGTGTCCATGCTAGAGGAAGCCATTCACTACGTGAAGTTCCTCAAAGCGCAGATATGGCTTCACCAGGCCGCCATGAAGCTCCACGGCCATGAAGTCAAAACTTCAGCTCCTTATAATATTTTATCTGCCCCTCCTCCTTCTTCTTCTTCTTCCTCCTCCCCCCCTCCGGCTGCTGCTGCTCACGGGATGATGATGATGTACGATCAATACTCTATGGTGGTTCCCCCAACGCCTTATCTTCCAAATATGGCGTTTCTGTCTTTTCAGGAAGATGAACCCATGGCTGCAGCTGATCATGGTTTTAGCTTCTAACTAGCTACCTTTAGTATACTTATATATATAGCTAGGTTAATTTCTACATATATATATACATATATATAACTAAGATCTATTTAATTTTGCTCTTCTATCTTTCTTGCTGTTCAGGGAGGTATCAGGATAGAACTTAGATGAATATATATTGCACCTGTTAAGTTGAATATATATCATCATGGTCATCAAGCAGTACTTCGTGCACGAAGGGTTTTCTAGGGTTCTTGATCACATGCTAAATTAATTATATATATATATATATATATATATATATATATATATATATATTACTCCTGTTTTGAGTCTTTATCATAGTTTTTATGGGTATTTATTTTCATGAGTTTCTAGGTAACTTTTCTCTTTTGAATATTTCATAGTTAATTGTTAAGGAACTGATCTCCTTGGATTTGATTTCGAGTTTAGGACGCGAGTAGTTAGCTTGAAAATATACATCAACATGTTAGTTTGCGTAGTAGAGTCTTTTAGTGTATCTACTTTTCTCTTTCAAGCTGAAATTATTAAGAAAGTAAGCTTGGTAGTATTCGAATCGATGGGAGTAAGTATGAGTAAGCTCAATATATATATAATACGCAGAAACATATATGCTCCTCTTAGAGGTAAAGTCTTTTAGTAGCGTATTTCAATGATCATCCTGATCCTACATACTAATTTTCATTTCCAAACATAAAATTGTAAAGAAATTAACTTCTCTAAATTCAATTTAGAGAGTTTAAGATAGGTCTATAATGGTGAGTTGAGTGAGTAGGCTCAAAAACACATAAATATGTTGTGTTGATACTACCAAATTGGATCATAAATTATATACTTTAAGAGATACTACTGATCATCATATTCTTGAAGTAAAATATAAGAACAAAATATATATTTGTGTGTGTATCTCAATCATTTTTACAATATGATATTGATTTGCAAAATTAACTCCTTTCGATTTACAAAAATTAATTTGGGTTTTGATTTGAGAAAATTAAGATTATGATCCAAAATTGAAAAAAAAAATTTGCATTGGCCCAAGATTGGACGCGAGCTGTATCGATCCAATTATTTTCATTTCAGTTCAATATTTTAGAGAACCCAAACCTAGTTGGAGTTGATCTCTAAATATCGAGGATAGTTGCATCATATCATATTATTTGGGATAATATGTGTTAGACCCAACTCTTCGATATCGAGGTATATATTATTCGCATTGCCCATAATTTTATAATTTTATTTCTCAAAAGATAGTCGATGTCATTAAGGTAAATAAAATCTCACATATACTATCAACGCTCCTCTACTTTTTAATGTGAAATAATTTATTTCTAAACTCTTTTTATTAGCTTAAAATAAAGCCTACGAGGAGTTGCAATTGGCAATTATTCTTTTCTTTTGGGACACCAGCTGATACTTACTTCTACTCTCTTTAACCTTGGTCATCACAGTATAATCATATTCATTGTCTAGTTTAAAATTCTCAAAAACTCCCATCAATTTTGTTTTAATATTTATTTCACATCTAATTTAAATTTTTTTAGAAAAAGATTACATTTATATTACAGACCACTCGTATTTTAGTAAAATAAATTTTAATTTATATCTTATATATTTTTAATAAATAACTTTATTTTGCAAAAGAGGGATGGGTGCATGTGCTTGTTTGGCTACACCATAATCTGGTGAGATATTTTTTAGTCATTTATTGTTCTTGGGTTAGAGGTCATTTTGATTGTGGTCATTGTCAAAATAGCCTTTAAATTTAAAAAAAAACATAATAAAAAATAACTTATGGCGAGAAAAAATTATAGATTTTTTTGTAATATATAAATGATGAAAAATAAAATTAATTATATTAGAAATTATATAAAATTTAAAATAAATAAAATAAATTTCATGTATAGAATCGAATGTTAAAAACATTGAAAGAGCAATATACTAAACTAATTGAGATTGCAAAGAGATTCATTATATAAGTATTTTAAAAGTATAAAAAGATTTGATTTACATAAATAACTTTTATTTATTTTAGCAATTTTTTTTAGTCTTATGGATATTAGTGATATTATTTTTCTTATTTTATTCAATATTTTATTTTTGTTTCTGTTGAACACTAATCAGATGCATTAATTTAATTTTTAATATGATGAAAAATAAATATAAATTGAATTTTTTATATTATAATTTATGTATTGTAGATGAAAAATAAAATTTTATTTTATTTTAAGTTTTTTAAAAGTTGGATGTGGGATGCAGCTAATTGTAAGCATGGCTTAACTGGTCACCAGTGCAGATAATGAAAGCTTCTCTAAAATAAAGGAAAATTTTGAATAAAAATAAATTGCTTGTGAGTCTTTGAGGTAGTAATATATCAGAACATTAATTTATAAAATTTGAATAATTATATATGAGTCTCTGCATTTCAAGTTTTATTATCATTTGGTCATCAAGCCATACCATAGTATATTAGAATATTGGTCTTTTACAACAGTTAAAAATCGCTGTAAAAGATCGCAAATAAATCGCTTTCTATGCGAGTGCTGTAAACAACCGCTGTAAAAGAGTATGCTTTTACAGTGGTTGTTCAAGAGAACCGCTGTAAAAGATTAAGCAAGACAACCGCTGTAAAAGATTCTTAATCTTTTACAATGGTTTTCTTGAACAATCGCTGTATATGTTATTTTTTTTTTACAAAAATTTGGTAAATTATGGAATTATTTAAAACTTGCAGTACAAAGAAATGTTTCAATTCTCACTATTAAGGAAGAATCTCAAATCACATTAATGAATATATCAAACAATCAAAGTAAAAATAAGAATTATGAAATTCAATTATATTTTTAGGAGATTCTCAGCATTTAAATTCTCAATTAATTAAGGCATAATCAATATTTTAAGAAAGCAATTGAATCAATTTAATCAGCATTTTAAGAAAAGTAATTTATTCCCTTTTACACTCACTCATATACACACAGTCAAGAAATTATAAAAGATTACATCAAATAAAAAATTTTACAACTTAAATATGCACAATTAATTATCTACTGCCTATGCTTCACAGAGAGGTCCGAAAGAACATGTAGCTAGCCTGCGAATCATAATGGTTGCTTTCATCAAACTACGCTGCTCATCGTGATTGCTGGCACCTTGATATAATCCAAAAATACCCTGTAAAATAATATTAATATCACAGTTTTTGTGCCAAAATTTTATACAGTTAAGTTTGTATATCTGTCACAACTTAAAGATCAATTTACCATACTCATGCACACTTCTATAAACCTCAGGATGTAGGGCTTCAAGTTGCATTTGGATCAAAATAATATCAGTCATAAAGCTAGAAATCACAAGTACACTATCTAGAGGTTGCATACACACTCAAAATGAACAATAAGAACTATACCTATTTGAAAAATTTGTAAAATATAATTAACGATGTACACCTGCATTATCATTGAAAATGTATTAGATTAAATTTTTTTAAAGATTTAGTATATTACAATATATGTACTATTGTTGAATTTATAAATAATATACCATCCCATAAGTGCCACGAATCACATATGTATTCAACAAGTTCTTCACGAACTTGATCTATTTCATTGTCACTATAAGTTACATTATTTCCAAAAAACTGCAAACAAAGAAAACTAATATTAGTTATATTATAGAAAAATAAAATATGCTAATAAAATAAAATTTCTAAAAAGATATTTATTACATACATCTATTTGGATACTCGTAACTCTTGAATAAATAATCTCTCGTATATAACGAAGGACAAAATTCACATTGAATGTTATCCTTCTGTCTTGGACACTATTTGAACAACAAAATATTATTCTTTAAGTATAAAGCATTTAAAGATTATATTAGTTAAAACCAAAATTAATTAAAAGCAATACTTTAATTGTGTTCACTTTTACTTTGAGATTTCGCTTATTAAGGCGTTCCATTCCAAAACGAGTAACGAAGCTATTGAAAAAATAAGTTGATTATTTATGCAATGTCAATCACATATATATATGTAAAATGCTTACGTATTAATAATTGCATGTAAATCTTTACGAATTTTGTGTCCAACAGAATCCATTCAGTACATAAGTAAACTATATGAATCTAACACGGCTAACATACAATGGTCCCTGAGAAAATAGATGCTATGATTAAACAATGAAAATTGATATTTGCTATTAGAAAAAATAAAAACAACTTACTCATTATTATATGGAATAATAATAACAAAACCTTGAGATATGTCCATTATTCGGTTACTTAATAGTGTCGCTCGTTCATTTGCGATAACATAAGCAGATATGTTTTGTGGATCCATAAAATAGTACTGATCTCCTATAGTATCATCTTGATTAATCAAATAACTATAAAAAAACATACATTAGAAATTATATTTTTCAGATTGAATTAATATATATATTAATTTTTTATTTTATTGTTACCCACAATATGCACTAACTATTCCTCCACCAATCTTTTCCTTCAATGCAAAATTAGTAATCTCCCTTTTATCAAAAAATAATTGTCGCATATAACCAAATATTTTATTTGGCAAAATAACTTTCATCATATTTGCAGGAAGCATCGTGGAGGTTGCATATTCGAGCATCTTAGCGACATAAGGTAGATTGGTGTGTTGTTATTGCTGAAAAAAAAATTATCAATATGAACAATAATTACTTAAATTATATTTGAGATATAAAATAGTTACATATATTTTACCTGATTGCTACGCATTGTAGAGTCCTTTGAGGCTTGTGATACTTTTTTCACATTTTTTATTTTTTTTCTGTATTTTATAAAAAAATTAAATATTGACAAAAATAATAATGAAAATTAAAGTTACAAAATATATACCTGACTATCATGAGAAATAAGATGTAAAAGCAAGACATAATATACTCAATAGCTTGCCCGATTGTATAACACTCATCAACAGAAAAAGAAAGTGGGGCAGAACTATCTATAACATGATCAATAGATACATTGCATATACCGTGGCCTAACGGTACGTTATGTACAATCACGCCTGACCCACCTAGATTAATCACCCTTCCACGTGCAACGATATTATTTGGTTGCATCGACGTAATCAGACATGGTGATCTCTACAAATAATAATTATTAAAAATAAATGATATTGCATTATTATTCATACATAATAATTATAAAAATATTTGTTACCTCAGATAGTTGTGGCGGCTGACTTGGACTCATGTCCACATTTGAGCCTCCCATGCTTCCTATTGGAGCATTTACCATATCAGGACTAGCATGATGCATGGCTAGCCTGATATGCCCCAGAGCTGCCCCCTCTATTCATTGCAGCTCTCATTTCAGTCATTTCTGCCCAAACACCGCTCATCTCTTGGATCTCAGCATCTCTAGCAATGTCTTTGCCTCTTCTATTATCTTTAAAGTATATTGTTATTATCTCAAATCTTCCACCAGCTCGAACTCTTTTTGGAGACTTCATCATCCCTACCCTCAAAGTGAATAACACCCTGAGAGGACTGTGTAGCCAACTCTAACTACAAAATTAACTAAATTAATATCTATTTATAAGGTGTAAAAATAATACTAATATACAAGATAAGTATCATTTGATTTGCTACTTCTTGTGATGGCATGTTAATAAACTGACTATCCTTTTTTTGTGCAGTAATCCATAAGTCGGCTCTTGAAATAGATTCCTCATTGCCAGATTTTTTTTATTGTAAAAGATAAAAAAATATAAATTTATCACTGAATCTTAGAACTAAAGTGAATCTAAATTGAATTCTCATATCATTTCATACTCTAGACCTGCGTATCCTTTTCTTGAGATAGTGTGAAAGTACTTCTGGGCTTTTGCCCTTTCTTTAGCTGCAGCACTTTTAACCTAAAATTGAAGTTAAATATTAATTATGAAAAATACTCACTAAAAAGTAAATTCTTAGTTAAAACTTAATTAAGATATAATTATAAAAGTTTATCAAAAACTCATCACTCGAGCGAGCTTTGATGAAATCATCCCACTCTTGCTGATTAATCATAGTCTTATACTCCTCAGGAATAATATATCGAGCATCACCCTCTGCTGGCTCGATAAATATTCTGTACATATGGGACTTCCAATTTCTCCACATAATACCCATTTGTATAAATAATTAATCTTTTATCTCATCGATACCATCAAATGTTCTCTACAATATAAATATTCAAATTATAAATTGAGTAAAATAATTAGTACATTTCTTTATTTTTGAATAAATAAAAGTACTAATATAATTTGACTTACAGATAATTCTGTTTACATTTTCTGTTTATTTAATTTTGAAACCTCACATCACTTAATGTACGAGATATGAGCATTATTTCTTACCACAAGCCTACACATACTATCAGTTGAACAGCTTCTTTTCCAGGTATAGGCTTACCATTCTCCAACTGAATAATAATTTTTCCTGATTGTCTGCTCTTAGTCAACTTTGTTAATTGAGTTATTCTTCTCTTTTTTTAGGAGCAGAAGATAGTTGTTGATTTGCCATTAATAATTTATAAAATAGAAACATAAAATTATACTTATTAGCAATATAAAAATATAATCATTAAAATAACAAAATATATAGAGAGACATACCAAGTAAGACAGTTACCGTCATTAGAACCAGCAATAAATAAGATCGAAGTAATAAATCAGCGTCTGAAATAAATATCTGTTAGAATTATAAAATGATATTTTATTCTATAAAATACTGTATATATTTAATAAAATAATATTACCTATAAATTAGTTTTTTAATTTCTTTCTCTTCTTATTTCTTCTTTTCCTAGTAATATCTAACTCGATCTCACATATATCTTCAATGTGATAATTGGTATATCGTCAAAATTATCACATATATTCTTATATATGCTTCTTGTGAATACGAATATTTCTTGTAAAGTAATATCGTTGTCATATTCTTCCATCAAAAATCTTGGATTACAAATTAGAACGACTGACTATTGAGAATTACTAGCATCTTGAACATAAAAGACTTGTTTAGCCTGATTCACAAGAATAAAACAATCATTTCTATGGCCAATGCAATTGAAGTTAACCAATGTAAAGTCATTTTCATCAACCTTGCTTCCACCATTACTGTCGACCGATGTACATTTGAAAATAGGAAATGAAAATCAATGTAATCGAGTTCCCATATTTTTTCAATTATACCATAGTAGCATAAATCACTCGTATGCAGATTTTTGTCTTTGACACTTGATATTTACATTGTTTGAGCTACCAAAGAAACTCCACTATTTTGAGCTGCTCGTTTATTACTCATGACTTTTAGTAGAAAATCGATATATAATATCCATCATACTTAAGGACACAACGATTTGGTGAAAATGATAAATATTTCAATGACCTATCTAACATAACATCATTAGGTCCTTGTAATAATGTAAAAATATGATTTTCAAACCATTTGATGAACTCTTTGATATGTTTATTCTGAATCCACACTTCATCCCGAGAATGTGAAGGATTTTCTATCCTTAACTGTTCCATGTGCTTTTCAATGTACGGATCAACTATTGCAGTATTGCGCAGAACATATAAATGTGTTTGATTCAATAAGTTCAGATCAACAATTTGAGGCTTACCAGTGCTTAGGCCCTTTCCAAATTTATTAGGTAGATTATGGCCAACCGGAATTCCAATTGAATTAACATCATGTAAATATTCAGTACAATACTCCACTATCTATGCTGCCACATAGCCTATAACGATTACGAGCATATCCTTTTAATATTTTCATATAAAGCTCAAAAGGATACATCCATCGCATAAAAACAGGCTCATATAATTTTACCTCTCTTACTAAGTGGACAGTAAAATATACCATGATGTCAAAAAAATATGGAGAAAAAAATATCTCTGACTCACATAGAGTTTCAATTAAATTACTTTGAAGAGCATCTAAATTACAGAAATCCACCACTTTTACACATAACGAATTGAAGAAGATGCATATTTTTGTAATTATATTTTGAAGACGGACATCTAAACTGCCTCTAATAGCAATGGGTAACAACTGTTGCATTAAGACATGACAATCATGCGATTTCAAATTAATCAACTTACAATCCTTCACCATCAGCGTGTCATGTAAGATTCTTTGCATGTTCTTCATTATAAAATAATCACATAAAACGTGATATAGGTGACAAATACCACATAACTTTTGATGGAATACTATGCTTCTCCTTAGTGCCATCTGCACATAACTTCCACCTTTTTGTAGTTCATCCCTAATTTACAAATTGTCTTCTTTGCCTCATATATTGAAATCGAAAATTGATTTGGTGTAGGTAATATTTCTTTCAACAACTGTAATAAATCAGAAAAATTCTTATTGCTTCATCCATTAGCTGCCTTCAAATTATACAATCGCATTAATACTGAAAGTTTGGTGAAGTTATTGTAATCGAAAAATAAAGGTGTTCTAGCATCTTCTAAAATTTTTTCAAATTATTCAGATTTATGGGTAAAATTATCTTCAACATTCTTAATTAAATCATCCAGTCTATCCTCTTCTATTGTGTCTTCAACGTTCATATCAATATCCGGATTAACTGTTGAAGAACTTCTTGGCCTGTTAATATTTTCAATTCTTGGAGCTTCCCCATGCCAAATCCACCATTCAGAAGTCACGTCAATTCCATGAAAGAAAATGTGATCTTTCGCTGTAGATGCACTGAAAATTTTCATATTATCATATTTTAAACACGGGCACCTCATATTTTATTGAGAAAAAAATTGAACTATTCAATACAAACTCTATAAAATTTTTGACTTCATTGCTATATTCAAATGATCGTCTACCCATTCTCATCCATGACTGATCCATTAATTAATTTTCTGTAATAATTACACACATATATACATATATAATATAATTTAGATAATTACTTTTAAAGATGATAAAATTTAAAAATATATTTAAAATATAAAGAACACAAAATTAAAAAATATATTTAAACATCACTTGGCGGTCACTCTTTACTATTTTTGATCACGGGTCATCACATAATTTATTTAAAGGATTTAATCTTCTAAAAAAATAAGAAGTTTACTCATGTCAACTCTTTATCATAAGTGGTTCAAAGTGCAAGTACTATGAAAGTAATAAATCTAATGTTGAAAGACAGGGCAAACAAACTACTAAAACTACTAAAACTTGAATCTAGTGAAAAAAATGAAATCTAATATTGAAAAAATGAAAAAACCTGCATCTAATGTTGGGAGAAAGTAAAAAGAAAAAAAAAGATGAAAAAATGAAGAGAAAAAACTCAAAAAAAGTTATCATACATATTGCATTAAGAGAATAACGATGAGTTTGAAGGTTTACCGAAGAAATGAAGTGACTGTCGATGGTGAGTAGAGTCGTCCTCGACTTTCAAGGTTTACCGAAGAAAAGAAGTGATTGTCCGTCGTGTGGAGCCGACGGTGAGTGGAGTCGACGGCGAGTAGAGTCGTCGGCGAGGAACTATCAACGGCGAAGTGGAGACTACAGCGAGGCGGCCAGTCGTTAGCTAGCTGCGCTAAGATCAGAAAGTGTGAAATAGAGGGGGCGAGGCCAGATCTGTTTTTTTAGGGCATCTCTTTTATAGCGGTTGACTAAGCCAACCGTTGTAAAAGAGTATGTCTTTTACAGCGGTTATTTGATACAACCGCTGTAAAAGGTCTTTTACAGTGGCTGGTTTAGTCAACCGCTGTAAAAGAGAACTATTTTACAGCGATTTACTAAGACAACCACTGTAAAAGACCTCGCCTGTATTTGTTACAGCGGTTGACTATGTTAACTACTGTATAATAGGCACTGTATAATAATGATTTTCTTTTAGTACTGCATATATAATAGTCTAATAATTTGATGGAAAGTATTTAACTTGATGATAGAACAAAGTTATATGCTCCACTAAAATTACTCATAAGTCAATTACTAATCATTATACCTAGTGCATGAATTACATATACACAAAGTCAGAATTTTAGATAAAGTCAAGATAAAAAATAATGGATCAAACCTTAATACATAAAACTTAGAACTCAAGGACTCATTGTGCAATGACTCAAATTTTATGGACTAAAATAAAAATCTTAATAACAAGGGGATTTATTATAAGAAATTTACTTTAATATAAATTAACCCCAGATAGGGACCAATTGGGGTGGCAATTTGTCATTGTAATATCCAAAAATAAAAAATAAAAATGTCTAACAATAAATTTTATTTATCATTTCGATCAAGACAGGAAGAGTTAAAAAACTATATATATACAACTATAATAAATCAAGCTTTTATCTATTAAGTAAGATTAATTATATGAATTTTTTATTTTCATTACACTTTATCAAATAATAAATTCTCATTCAATTTCAAATATATTAGATCATTCTTTATAGTTTTTTATCATATTATTAATTTTTATTTTTATTTTTTCTTTTTTTATACGAGCAAGATTCATTAATATATTTTTTTTTTACTAAAACTTCTATTAAACTAAGATTTATACATCCAAATTTAAAAGACTATCAAACTATATATATATATATATATATATATATATATATATATATATGTTAGGTTATTAAGTAAAAATAATTTATAATATCTCGTAATTCAAATGTAAAGATATTATCCGCTTTGATTTTAAAAAATTGCGTGATTTGAGCACTTTTCAAGAGTTCATTCATCTCAATACTACTCTATTCCAAGCATGCTTAAATATATAGTTTCTCATCATTAACCTTATGATTTTGCCTCAAAAGACGGCTTTAATTATTTGGATTCGCGATATCTACTTATATAACTCAGAAACTTTCTTATTTTTTCAATATAGAAAAATTCATTCTCGTTCCCTTCTCACCACTCTTTATAAGCCTAAAAACCTAACAGGAGCCACATTTTGCTCCAGTGATTATCTTCTCTCGGAACATCACCCAACAATCACTACTCACCCTCTTCAGCCATAGGCGTCACATAAGTATGTCAAGTTACTTTTATAGATTAACCATCGCAAATTTTCTAAGCTCAGAGCATCCATCATGAGAACGAGTAATAGGCCACTGCTAGGTTTGCAATGAAGCGGGCTATATTCATGGCATTTCAATTGGAGTGGCAATTTTATGCAAAAATTAATAAATTTTTAAATTCACTCATATTTTATTTAATTTAAAATCAATTTAATTTTATTTTTACTTGAAGTTACCTCGCTCAAAGTGAAATAAATTCAACTCAAATGAGAAATTTTTGAAAGTAAATTTTATGTATATAAACACATTATAATAACTTATATGAAAAAAATAAAATTATAAATATAGTAAATGCATAATTGTATATTCTGATATACCTACATAATAAATATTTTTATTGAAAAATATGACTTATTGAAATTAAAAAATTATGAAATAAAAAATTTTAATGTTTAGTTTAACTAGACTCACTAAAAGTCTTTGAAGGATCATGTAAGCCTACAAGAAATGAGTTAATAGAGCAAGTAGAGCATAGATTGAGGGCGACTCAACTATAATAATTGCAAGATCATTTAAGCCTACAAGAAATGAACTCCTCATGACGCAATTTCTTCTTTGGCTCATGTTTTTTATTACCATAAAGATCATATATAGAGTTACACGTGTGTAAAGCTGCCAATAGAGTGACCGATTTTATTGCATCTCTCGCTTGTTTTGAGGATATCACTTGAGATATGGGAGTGTTCTATCCGAGCGAGTTCTGCGATATCCTTATAAGTGAGATATTTTTGTACTACTTAATGTAATAATTTTTGCTTTTTAATGTAATATAAGTCAAGGCTGACTTAAAAAAGAAAATTCACCTCAAACTATATGCTCAAGATCAGTTTGTTTAACTCAAGAGGTCTATTTGAGGAACAATTATTAAATTTGACCGACAGAATCTAATAAAATTTTTCATTTGGGAGGGTTGACGAACTAAGAATTGAGCTCTTTATCAAATCTATTGAAGCATAAGCTTACCCAAATTCATTAACTATTACAATAGAGCAATTACATACATTCACTAAAATCCACTTATGCCCAAAATTTAATATTATATATAAATCATTAAAATTATATAAAAATTATAAATTTTATTATTACATATCAAAAATTTATAGTATAAATTGTACATGAAACATAATTTTATATAATTTTAATTACTACTATAATATTAAAAATTTAAACGTTAAAAATTAAATTTTAGTGATATATTAAATTATTTTTAAATTAAAATATTTATAAAAAATAAGATAAATTGCATTGAACTCTTCAGATTGAAAAGAGAATACAAATTGATCTCAATATTAAAAAATTTTTAAAACAAACTTATAAGTATGATTTATACTAGTACTAAATATTACACTTCTATTAAAATAAAAATAAATAACTATTCTACTTTTAAATTTTTCATACAGCTCAAAAAAATTGAGCTTATTTGAAATATTTTTTTCTTAAAAAAATCTTAAATTGAAAATTTAAACTTTAAAGTCATAATAAAAGTTCAAGAATATAATAAAAAAAAATTATAAATTTCTAAGATAAATTAAGAAACATTTTCGTATGTAGAGAAATATTTAACAATTATATTTGATATAATTTAAATCAATAAGAATCAATTATGTTAACCGATGAAAAGAAAATTAGGAGGCTAAATACAAATTTTACTTAAATTAAATGCTCATACAAATTATATCCAAAAAAATCAATCTTATAAATTTTGTAAAATTGAAAGTAAATTGCATTCACCATTCAATCTCAAGGGACCAGAGATGCACTTTATTATAAAAAAAGAAGAATACAATCATGATCAACGCAGACAGCATCGCTAAATTAAAAACAAAATAATAAAAAACTAAAACTAGCATTATTTGAGCCCACAGCACAGACCAACCTCTAATTATGCCCATAATTAAGTTTTATAAAAACATATTAATTTACTCTCTTTAAATGTACTGCTTATAAAGATAAACGATCCCAATATTACCATAAGTTTATAGAAATAGAATCAAAGCATTTTCATTAAGTTTGTCGAAGGAACAAGATCAAGCCCAAATCAAGCATTAAATAGTAGTTCATTGAAAACTCGGTTAATGTACAACCCTAATCCAACCCATCGGGTCAATTTTACCTGACCCGTCAAGTCGAGCAAATGTCGTGCCTGACTCAGTTTACAGACCCATAATGTGTTTTAGTCTCCAGTTCTGGCAGACGGGGGATAGTGTCAATAATATTGGGATCAACAATCAAGAAAAGCCACAGAACATGGAATATGATTGAAAAATATGAATCTTAGAAATAAATAAATAAATTCAGAGAAACAAACAGAACTTGCACTCACTGACACTAGTACTATTGAATGAAGAATCAAGAGAGAGTATATGAGATATAATGAAAACAGACGCCTTCAACCATAGAAGCCAATTCAAAATCATAGAAGGGATACGCATCCAACCAAAGACTGGATTCATAGGAACTCAAAAATGCACGAGAACACAACAAGAAACCCTGACCTCGGCCCACCCCCCAGGCACACGAGTAAAACTCTTAACTGAAACCCCAAATTTGACCAATGAAAATAAACACCATATGCAGCAAGACAGGATTAAAGGGTGAAAGGTGGCTACCCTGTTTTTGTTTCGGTTTCAACATTTTTGTCTTCCTTGTCTGTGGTAGCTGCCTCCTCTTCAGCCTTCTCGCCACCTGTGCTTTCACTTACATTGAGTTTCTCCTCTTCAGCCGTCTTGCCGCCCGACTTTTCACCTACAATGAGTTTCTCTTCCGTCGTGCTGCCAGAGCTTTCACCTATAATGAGTTTCTTCAGCTGTCCAGCAGTTAAGTCGGCCTCGTTGCTCTCTTTCTCATCTTTCTTTCCTGTACCATCGGCTTCCTTGTCAACAGTCTCCATGAACAACTTGCAGTCTGGGCCGAAGAGAACAGTTGAACGACATCAATGAAACAACTATAGACATGTACATAAAAATTTAGAGAAAAAGCATGCACAGGATTTATCTTACAAATTCATTTTCTTCCAGATAGCTCTTTTGATGCAACCAAAGCTGCTAATCCTAATTAATCTAGTTTTGTTTTGTATAAACTCAAGCCAATTTATTTCTGGTCTATCGTGTTTCTTCATATTACTTCAACCACAATGTCATCTCACTTTAATGATGCACGTTTTGCTTCTACTTTCTACTTATACGTAGCTAAATTTTTTTCCTAAAATGGTCAGTTTTTACTCCATCCTCCTAGTACTACCACATTGCAACCCTTGGGAAAATGATACTACAATAGGATCAAATTTATGAAAATCCGATCAGGCATGATGGCTATCTATTCGTGAAATGGATTCAAGCTCTTCAAATCAATTGAAACAAATTGAGAAGGAAAGAAATGGACCACAAGCGGCTGCAGAACATGAAGCAGCCACGGAAGTCCATTTTCCACTTATGGCAGAAATAACAAGTCGAGACACAACAATATTTAAATGTTCATCAATGGAAGAAAAAGTGCTTAATAATCATAATCCCAAATATTCAGTTCAGAAACATCCATTTCACACACTTCATCTTTGAACAGTTGTCAATATGGAAATGCAAAATTTGTCATGAAAAACAAAATGGCACATCACATACATGCCATAAAAAATTATTAAATTACATATCAAAGACTCAAAAAATTGATATCTACAAGCATGCCACAAAGAAGCAACAAATAGCACGGATCACCTCCCATTTAGACCGTCAAAATTGATCTCGTACTGTTCTCTTTAATATATCATTAAACTTAAAAATCATAGCATTCCAGCTGAACCAAGCAACTAATATTGAAAGTCTTAAGTTGGATCTCCGTTAACTAAACTAAAAACTTGAGCTTAAACTCAATCATGGTCCAGGAACACTCACACACTTTGCATGCATTGTGCGTTTTTTTTTAATAATATAGCAAAGACATGAACTTGAAACTTCTAGCAATGATACTATGTGAAATCTTTATATCCACATAAATAGGTTACAATTAAGATGGATGAAATTCCCTCTACAGACGTACAGTACAAAGAAATCCCATTCATACTCACTCAAATAAGATGCTACTTGTAATTAACTTACTGACTAATCAAAATGAAATCATAAGCATTTAAGACAGTGGATATGCTCTCATATCATGGCTTGGTTCCCTTAACATGAATCACACTATAAAAATTTCCTTCTCATAGAAACACCCCACATCCCAGGCTCCAAGCATAGCAGACAGAAAGGATCACAATGCGGTAAGACTAGTCAAGAATTCACTTTGGCCACAACAGGCACTCACTTCATCTGATGATATATTACGATATCACTATGACCACAACAGGCACTGACTTCATCTGATGATATATTATGATATCACTATGACCACAACAGGCGCTCACTTCATCTGATGATATATTACGATAAGAAAAAAGTAATAATTAATGCCTTTGACATATGAAGCTAAGCCAAGTGAGAACTACTACTGTACAAAATGATGATAGGGTCATTCATGATGATGAGGTACTAGACATTGAGAAGTATGTACAGAAGCTACCCAACAGCAATTAATTTCAGAAGCTACCCAACAGCAATTAATTTCAGAAGCTACCCAACAGCAATTAATTTCAGAAAGAACGTAAAGTTTGATATTACAATTAACTGATTAAGTATAAAGTTCCATCAATTATTTTTTTAAAAATATAGTATGATAGTTAAGAAGTGCAACAAAGCAAGAGGCTGATCGGAAGGTCAGGGATTCTCGTGACAAAAACAACCTTTTTATTAATAATAAAGAGAAGGTCGTGTAAAATGGAAAAGCCACCCTCAACCCTCACAAAGCTGGGAGCATTTGGCAAGTGGAAGCCCTTTTTAAAGAAGCATAATAAAGCAATCATTTTTTAATACACTTCTACTAAGTGCATGGAACCTACATGCTACGGCGTAAAGTTTCACGAACAACACATAATTTAGCCCTATCAAGTTAACTGCACTTCTGTGGTTCAAAATAAACGATAAAAAATTTAAAGAGAGAGGTTTACTATAAAGAGAAGACAAAAATTGGATTCATGTAATAAATTGACTCCAAAGTCAAGAAATATAATTAAAGAAAACAAAGAAAAATAATGAGGAAATAAAAATAACCATGAGTAATTATCGAACAGATATAGTCAGCGTGGGAGAGAAGCTTAATCTCAACAAAAGCAAGTTTCCAACTAATTTCTACAAAATCACCTCTTTTCATAAAACTTTCACAACAAACTTTAAGAAAATACAGAAACAAAAATATGCTTTGACAGGATGACATTGATCAATCTAGTATACCAGTGATGTGGAATCCAGAATTTTAAATTCTCTTGGTGTTTACATATCATGCACTATTTCTGTGCACAACTTGTTTAACAATGTCTGATTTAACTATATCTAAATTTACTTATATAAAAGATTAATACAGAAGAAAACAATTTATCAGACAATTTAACCAACATATCATAGTAAGGAGCACCATAAGCCTTCAAGTTCCAAGATATGATCAATCCAAGATCATGGTGCACAAGTATTGTAATACCTTAAGACATGCTTAAGCATATACAACAGAGATGAGAGCAACCCCTCAATTACTTGAGAATATATACTTCAAAAGAAAGCAACATAGTAAGTCAAACTGCTCTATGCTATATAGGATTTTACATACCAAATCAACACTTAAACTTAAAAGGTGAAGTGAAATCACATGGATCAGTGGCTGCCAAGCTGAGTGAAAGAGAACAAGAAAAGGAGAAAGTGACTAAGCTTTGCGATTTCTAGCAACATCACTGTTGTTGTACAATTTTGTCAAGAAATAGAAAGGATTGATCTCCTTTGGAGGAGATCTTCTCACGAAACACGTGGGGAGGGGTCACAAAGAAAGTAATAAATAAGTGAAAGAAAGCCTTATAAAGCAGGGAAAAATCACAACACCATATAGAGGCTTAAAGAGATTTCACCATAGAGAAGAGAGCAAAAATTTTTTGAGCACCAATGCAGATCAAACTTTAAGGTCTTGCCCAAAAAGTTTCAAAATACATCAATTTTTGGAGCAAGGACTACAACTACTTTAGTAAGGTTTGCGTCTCTCTCCAATATATGTGACAGAGAGATCAACATACCATGTTAGAGGTCCATTGGGCAGAGCCTTTAAATGCCAGAAAGAAGAGAAGTAGTCAAAAAAAGCTATGCATGAAATCCATTCTTAGGATAGTCCTTTGTAGCTCTCTAGTCAATGCTTATCTAGATATTAATCGTGCCTTAGCATTGAGGTATGATTGCTGTACAAGCAGTGTGCCCCATTCAAATGTAGATTGTCATCATTCGAGGTATGTCATGGTTGTCAAGGAATTTTCGATTAAGCTCGCAGCTTCCCAAATGAGTCTTAGGGCATTCTATAACTAATGGCACGTGTAGAACTCAGATTGATATACTACTTTCAAGGAAAAAAATTATACTCTCCAACCCATTAAAAATGTTGCATTTGCAAAAAGAAAAAAACTATATGTGTAAGTGCATAGATAATGACCAAAAAGTATGCGTCATTACAATAAAAATATCTCAAGAGGAAGATGGTCATGCATAGAAGCACAATAAAACTAAAAGGACCACCACCAACACGAGTAGATATGCAGAACAAGAAAATGGTGTACTAAGAGAGTAGATAAATTTGCTTAAGCATCTTCCAACTGCTTCATTGAGTTTAGTCACTTAAGCAGAAGGAGAAGAAAAGTCTTTTCTGTATTTTCTAAAACATTGAATGCGCATAGATAATAAGTATAATTGTGCCACATTACAATTACATATCTTCAAGGGAGGGTAGTTGAGTATCCAAGCACAACAAGGCATAATAGAACGTACAACACAAAAATAGAAATAAATAGAATGAACATTAGTCTCAGATAAAACAGTATATAAATATTCAAATAAAGTGATTACTTCAGAGTATTCCGATATTGCTAGAAAAGTTAAACTGAATTAAAAGTTCCCACCAGATAAACTAACAAAGAGGTTTACATAATTAAACCAAGTCTAACAATATGAGGTACAAACATAACTCGTAGAAATAAATAATAAAAAATGAATAATGGAAAGATAACAAAAGATACTCACTATCCACAGATCCAAACCGAATACAGAAGGTCTCGTCCTTCAATTCTCCATCAGAAAAATCAGTGGCATGCCAGACGCAGGATTTTTCGTTCCCAGCATGAACTTGCAACTTGATCGACGGAAGAACTAACGAGCAACAATGAAAGCAAGAACCAAAAAGATAATATCAACAAATCATCAAAGAATCTCAATCCACAATAACCAAAGCACAAAGCGTCTAAGAGATCTACTTAAATGGTTGGCGCAGATCTTCAGCGTCTTGGCCTGCCGCATAACAAGCCGCACCTTGCCAGTTTTCTTGTGCTTGAGGATCTTGACGTTACCCGTTCCCCTCTCCTTCCACAGATTCCCGTCCTTGTCAAATCGGTACAGCTTCGCCTTCCTACAAATAGGTGAACATCGATCCAAAGGGCGGTGAATAAGAACAACGAGAAACAGCGAATGAATACTCGAAATCTTACAAGTCCAGCAGTACGCCCTCGTCCTCCTCGCCAGTGGTGACGGCGACCTCCTCCAGGCGGACGATGGGAGCGATCTGAGCTCCCGTGTCCTCATCCTCGCCGGCCGCAGCCTCGGCGGTTTCCTCCTCTCTGCGCTCGGGATCGTTGCTTGCCATCTGATCGACTAGGAGAAGGGGAAGAGAATAAGGATACGATGATGATCGGGGGAAGAAGACGCCGCGATGGAAGACGAATACTAGGGCAGTGAAGGAAACGAGCGTGGGAAATGGGACCCACTTTTGACCCACACGGACGACAGCTTGGACGGACCGCAATATCGATAGCCCGGGCAATACGCCAGTCTTTTTGATGGTTTTTTGAACACTTTTAATTAAATAATTAGACATTGATTTATTATAAAATAAATTAGTAATAATTCCACTTAGATCCGTAAAATTTAACTAATTTATCCATCAACCTCAAAACATATCGCACATGTCCACAATAATAACTATATAATTCACCAAGACCTTATTTATTTTTAAAAAGCTTTCAAGGTCCAACATAATATTTTTTATTTAAAATATCATTATTTCTTTAAAAAAATTAAATTAAATTAAATATTTCTTCAATTACGATTTTATGCATAACGCTTAGTGCGTTCGTGCATGGGTCGCATGTGCGCAGCCTCGAGCGCAGCTGCCACTAGTGTCCGCGCGCAGGCAGCCGATAGAGCGCTGCCACCGCATCCTCGCACCGGTCGCCGCAGCACGCCGCCTCGTGAACAGATGCCCTGCCGCGGGCGTCCACGTGCGGCCCAACATGCAAATGCCCTTTGCGCGGGAGTTCGCGTGCAGCGTTCGCGCCCAGGGGACCGCACTGCGCCACCGAACTACGACCACCGTGCCAGGGTCGTCGTAGAGGCATTTGCGCGCGGCCTGCGCGCAGAAGCCCTTTGCTCTAGAGTCCGCGCATAGGTCGCCGCAGCGCATAGCCCTGTGTGACAGCGCCCTACTCCCGGGCGTTCGCTTGCGGCCCAGTGCAACGGCATCCATGCGTGGGTCGTCACAGCGCACGGCCCCGAGCACCGGAGTTTGCGCGGGGGCAGCCTGCACGTGACCATGGCCTCCGGCATTTGCTTGCGGGCAGCTGCAGCGCCCCGCATGCGGGCTACCTGCGCAGGGCATCCACGAGGGGGCGGCGCTCCAGCATTCGCGCACGCTGCAACCGCCTCAGGGGCTGGCAGCGGCGGCGGCTTCAATGATATATTTTAAATATTAATAGATTAAGAGTATTTTTGTCAGTTATACAATACATAACAGATTTTGTCACAGAGAGACCATAATATCCCATGTAATATTTTTGTGAACCTGCATGACATATTTTGAGATTTATGAATTTTTGTATCCGAAGAAGTAAACCTTAAAGCTTAAATGGAATTACCCTGATTTAATAAAAGAGTATGACTTTATGCCATTAGTGCGGTGTGTAATAGGCGATTTCGGGACAACAAAAGTCACTCGAGTGATGAGCCATGGGTGACTTCTTCTAAACCCATACAACAGATGACTTCGGCACAATAAATTCTATAAATTTACTTTTATCTTTTATTTTTTTCACATTTCTTATTTTTTAAAAATTTTCAAGGAAAATCATGAATAGTCCAATAGTATTTCATGGTTTCTAAACTTCTCATATAATTACTTTTATTACTAATTAATTAATTAATGAATTATTATTAATTAATTCATTATTATATATAATTAATTAGTTAATTAATTAAATAGTTGATGAATAATTTTAAATTATTTTTAAATCTTAATGTATAAATTTATTAAAAATAATTTTATTCATTTGTTACAAACAACTAATATAAATTTAAATTTATGAAATATTGTTGAATAATTTAATTATTATTTTGTATTAGTTAAAATTAAATTTTATTATTTAGTATTTTTTTAGAGTATTGTAATTAATTATTATTTAACTGTTTTATTGAGTAATAATTAAATTGTTTGTTTGTATGTTAAGATTTTTTTACTAAATTATATATTAAATATATTATATTATAAATTTAATGACAAACTCATTTGCTTATATTATTATTTATTTTAACCGTAACTTAATATTAATGGATGAATTTTCAAATTATATTGGTGGTCACGCTTAAATTCTAAAAATTTAAACTTAGTGATGCATTAGCCAATCTGAAAAGTAAAATTTATCGAGCAATGTGCCTCGATTTGAATAATTATAATATAAAAATATTATGCAAATATTTAAAAAAAAATAAATATAAAGCATAATATATCGAATATGATGATCAACACATAACAACGTACTAGTTTCTCTTAAAAAAAAAACCTCATTTCCCTCTGTCTCTCTCTCTCACCCTCTTAAGTTTTACGCCCACCACTGGTCACAAGAGCAGCTGGGCTGTAACATCCCGGTAAAATTTAGATTTAGATTTTTGATTAATTTATGAAATTAATTTTTATTTATGAGATTAATTATTTAAAATTAAATATATGATATATTAAATATTTATTATGCGATTCAAAATTCAAAATGACTGAAATTAATATTTAATTTAATTAAATCAGATTATTTAAAATTCAAATCCAATGAATTTAATTACCCATTAAATATCCATATCTACCTCTTTAAATTATGGCTAAGAAAAATTACAGAAATACCCTCAGATTATTATTTAGAGAAAGAAATAGAGTTTCTCGCACACCGATTCAACTCTTCCCCTTTCATAACCGTCGCCGGCCTAGAGAGAGGAGAGAGAAAGTGACGCGTTGGAGGGAGAGAGAAGCCGAATCTCCCTCAAAATCGATGATTCTTCTTCATCTTCTTGTCGATCTACACGTTTTCTTACGTCTTTGACTGGATCTAACAATTTGGAGTGATCTTTTCTCTTCGGATCTCAAGAAAATCTAGGATCATGGTGAATTCGAGGTACGTTGTACCTTAACATTGCCCATATAAATTAAATTTAGAAAATTAAATGAGTATTTTGGAGAATCTAATTCATTTTCATGAGATTTAATAAAAAAATTTATAGTATTTAATTATAAATGTGTGCTGCTGGAATGATTGCATCAAAATTATAATTATTATGTTAATTAATCCATTCGTTATGTTGATTTTGATCTGGCTTGCATAACCGCCATTGTTCATGACTACTGTTGATTCATTTTTTTTATAATTTCTGTTATATGCTTTCTATGAAAAAAAAAAGAGACACGAAGACAGTAAATTATTAATTGTATGATTATCAAAAATTTATTTGAAATATTATTTTATATTTTAATTTCTGAACAGTTTGTCGATAACTTGGAATGCTTTGCATATAGTGTAGATATCGCCTTAAATCTAAATTGGACCACAAAAAGAGTCGATCGTTCCTTAAATTTCTCCTTATAATCAACTTGATGTAAAGGTCACAATTACTTATAATTTGAGGATTGATTGAATTGTGATTTTTATGGGTACTACAAACTTTATTTAAAATTTAATTCGAGTAGCT
>KZ452023.1:1963484-1997004 GCA_002786265.1 Apostasia shenzhenica
CGTCATTATTATTATTATTATTATTATTATTATTATTATTATTATTATTGTTTAATATTTTTATTTAAAGGCTTTGTTAGTGTACAACCTACGAGTCTGTTCTAACAGACTCTGTCACTAATGTGGCAGGTACTGGAGCACTTGATCACAGGAATTGGGAGAATGTCGGTCAAGAAAAAAATTAGTTTATTGCCTTATTTCCTAGAGAGTGACTATTTACTTATGTGTTTAATTGAGATTATAGTAGTTCTGCTTCATTTACTTTAGTTGGATGTTTAATTCTGTTCTAAGTTATAGATATATGAACTCTTGTAGTAGCTTTTGATATATTTAATTTTCTTCCGTTGTTGAATTAATCTTCATTCTCTTCTAACTTAAATAAATTTTAGTGTGACGGCTAAAGTCGTCACATGAAATTTCAGGATGATGGAACATATGGGAGCCTACAAGATCTACTTAGCCGATCTTTCATATCAGCATAACTCTTTCAATTAACTCCGCATATTCATCATTTACTTCTACATAAAACCCACAGAAAATAAAGCTGTTGCAATAAAATGACAGTAGAAAACACTCACTTCACGGTCAGCTATTTATTTGCAAAATTTAATTTTTAGTTGGATTAAAATTAAAATTAAATTTAAATAAAATATTTTTTATTAAAAATTATAAATAATATAAAATAAAATAAATTATTATATTAAAATATGTGAAAAATATAATATAAAATTTTAATATATTTGCAAAATGTGTAATAAATTAATTATGTGATACAATATATCTATTTAACAGGCTAGAATGCAGGTAAAAGAGAGTACGACACATTTTAGACTGATTAACTATGAAGTATGAAAGTGAGTGTCAACAAGTGGCAAATAATCCACAAAAATTAATACGATCAAAATATAATCACATCGATCACATTAGACTGTATGTAGAAGAGAGTGCAACAAACATGTAGATGAGATAAAAAAAATTTTCAGAAATGCATGTGCAGCGTTTTCCATAAAACAAATAAAGAGAAACTTAAATCCATTAGGAATTTAAGTTCTAGGTTTAGAGCTCTTTAACAGAAGATAAACAGGCAGTTAAATATAAAAAAAAAATAACATGTAATTTGCTGAAATTTCAGAAAAAAATATGCAACTCCAAAAAAAAAAAAGGATGAAAAATTACATAAAGGTTATTAGAATGATTCCATGTTTACTGAGCAACATGTAGAGTCTAGGAGACTAGTAGTAGGACTCAACAAGCACTAGTCAGATGAACATCACAAAAATACACAAAGATACAACTAATGATCAAGCTTGTTACAAAAACTGAACTCAAATAAAAAAGAAAAAGCTGTCTATTAAAATCAAGGATGATATAATCTATACACAGCACATACCAATTAGCCATCATTCAAAGTTCAAAAATACACGTTCGCACAAAGGCATCGCCTTTAAGCCCATCTTCCATCACAGGATATGCTAATATCGAAAAAGCTCCAACACGGCCACACAAAAAAATGTCTTCTGGCTGATGAATATCAAGATAATATGGATCAGTACCTATCTGTTGCATTGGTACACTTCTGAAAGAATATGATCACTCTCCCTGCATCATTAATGTAACCTCAATGCCTGCCATGATTAATAGGTTCCCATAGGCGGTGGCATGCCGAACGGAGGCATTGGAGGCATGCCCATCCCACCCATAGGCGGCGGTGGTGCGAAGCCTCCACCGACTCCTCCCATCCCCGGCACTGGAGGAGCAGGCAGCGCGAGAGGAAGCAACTGCGCGTACATATTCTGCAAGAAGATAGCAGTTGCATGAAGTTCACAGTAATCAAATCACACATGTGTTGAGATTGCAATGGCCAGTGTAAAATTTGGTAGTATAGTACACTTGATCTTAGCCAAAAGCCGAGAAAGGTATGTAATATGTACAGATAAGTACCTGCTGAGCTACCATTTCTTTCTCTTCTTTCTCTTTGGCTTTTACCTCATTTTGTGACTCAATCTTATCCTTAATGAGCTCATCTACTTTGCCAGTATACTCGCGGATAAACTGTACATCAATCAAATATTTCTCATCAAATTAATGATTGCAAAAAAGAAAATTTATTTACGGGATCATTGGCAGATGCTTACTTGAAGAAGATAGGGGAAAGCAAAGTCGATCATATTGTTCATCCAGGAAAGCTCGAAAGCGACATCAGGGCGGATGAGATCATAGCAAACAAAAAGGCATGAAGCAAAACATTCCTTTTTACCCTGCGAACATACAGAACAATAAAGCATCAAGGATACAAATAAACAGACAGTTAAAGATTGATCACCCAATCGAGATATTAAATAAAAATGATGACTGATTTATATCTGATTCCAAGATGCATCAATAAGAGGATAAATAACAGCAAAAAAAACTTGCGAAATCAGGTATCTAGTAATAGAACCAAAATATTATTTAGGCCATCTGTGAAGGGAAATGAAATAATAACTTTGTAAGATTTCTATGTGATATACATAATATTTTATCTTTGATGATGAAATACATACGTATATATAATATAATGAATTGGCAACTGATAAGAAAACATAGGAAACATCAAATACTTGCTCAATGAAGTAAACAAGCAATTCCTCTGACAGCTCACGATCCCCAGATTGTGAGCATGTTTCCATAGCATCCTTGTAAAGGTTGTCCTTCTTAGAAAGTGCAATGGACTGCTTCCACCTCCCAGCTTTCTTGTAAATATAGGCTGCAATCCTACGCATTTCAAGAAGTTCATGCTTCTCAAGCTGCCAAAGTTGCAAGACAAATGAACATTAGTGAAAAGTACTCTGCAGAACACACAAAACAAATGTGAAAGAAATATATACACCTTTTGCGCAAGTCCAATCTGATCAAAGTTATCATGCATGTCAACTGATTCACGTAGCCGTTCATAGTCTTCTTCCTCTACATATATCTCATTCAATGCTTCATTAACAGCAGCAACATTGTTGCTTTGCACAGCAACCATGTATGGTTTAATAATATGCAAATGACCAGCCTAATAACAAATATGAGAACAATTATTAATCAGCATTGTACCAGCATTCTATTATGTGGCTTGGTCATCAAGCCAATGATAAATATTATGTATATTTACCTTGCGCAAAATGTCAACCACACGTGTATGGTCCACACGTAGAGCAAGTACATTAAGAAGATCATTGATTAGATCAGGATGTTCCTGCAAGTAAAAATGCACTGCCTTGTAATAAAGTTCAACATTCGCAACTTTAACAGCAACATCTTTGAACTGCATGTGATCCCATGCATCTGGAGAATGGTTCATAATTGTAGTGGCAGCATTGTCAAACTCATCATACTGAATATACAAATAAGTTAGCTCCTTCCAGTGCTGTTGCTCATCACAAACTCTTATTAGCTTTGGAATGTTAAGACGGGTAGAGAAAAGTTTAATGTGCTCCATAAGTTTCTCTGGACGATATCTAGCATAAAGCACTCCAAGCTCTGTGAAAATGCCCATGTGTGCTCGTTCCAGACCAAGACCACTCTCCATGAGGGAGATTAGTTCATTGAAGCATCCTCTGTTCTGGTAATAATCACTAACTTCTTCCAGATCATCAACCTGGACAATGATATTAAGACCACAAATCTGTGCCAAGCGGAACTCCTCAGCATCAACGCAAGCAAAGCAAACCTCCTTCCATGTCTTTGAGTTGTTTGCTTTGCGAGCTGCATCAACTGCACCCTGGAATTGCTTGAGTTTTACAAGCGTGCTGGCCAACTTGGCCCAGTTTGAAATAAATGCGAATATGATCTTAGCAGCTTCATAAAGAGCAGCATCATATAGACGGTCACCAACATTTTGGAGGTTGGCAACATTTGGCATAAGAATGAATTCTTCAATATCACTTAGCCGATCAATCTTAGCATATGCATATATTAGTTCACTGTCAACCTTAGGTTCCTTTACCTTTTGTCTAACCATCAAAAGGTACTTAACCAAGTCATGATATACATCTGCATCTTCTGCAGCACGAATAACATCCAAAAATTGAGTTGCATCATCTGCACGAATAAATGACTCAATCGCATCACTCACTAATCCTTCTCTCAATTGAGCCTTAGCAACCTGGCTCCAAACAGCATCTTCTTCAACCCGGAATGCAAACTCCACAGCTCTCTCTATACTTTGAATGTTGTCCAGCAGGACATTAACTGCCTGCACATTCAAGTTGAACTTCTTAAAGATGGCAAATGCTTCCTCATAAAGTTGCGCTTCAACAGCCACCTCGCCAACCGCTGGTCCATCGAAGTTATCCAAACGATTAATGTAATCCATAACCCTTGATGGATCAGCCTTAATGGCCGTCAAAATTAGGAGGTTTTGCAGATTGAAGTTTCCACTAAACGCAGAATTTTGGAGAACAATCTTTTCAAGCAGTTCAATTAGTTCATGAGGAAGATCAGCAGTCATGAATGCTTTAACAGCAGCGGAAACTTGTTCTGGGCTCTTGCTCTCAGGCAAAGCAGTAGAAACAACTTGATCAATAAGTTGCCTTCTATATTCATTTTCAGGTTCAAGAACCTTAGCCCAAAGGTCAGCATCCATTCTTTCCACAACATACCTATCATTAGATTAAAAAGGAAACAAATCAACAACAAAGATGGAAACACCAAATAGAGGTTTTAACACCATATCTTTTGGGAAAAGAATACCTCGCTTGTAATTTGAACAACGAATTTTTGTTTGTGACATTTATAAGCTCAGCATCACATTGCCCTCGCCTATAGGCAACAACTGCTAAGGTGGGATCTCGTTTTTCACAATATTTACCAACAACACGTGAATCATAGTAAGGATTGGTGGTAAGGAAATGCTCTGGATTGTTATTGCTATCTATGATGATTTTCCCAAGAGCATTATGAACATGCACATCTTGACTTCCTTCACTCACGAGATGTTCAAGGAACTGTGTAAGCAACCGTAGACGATTCCTGGACAGCACAGTGAATAGAAAATAAGCTCATGTAAATAGTACATAGTATTTACTCGAATAGTAGGTGGGAATCTACCAAACCTTTTCTCACACTGCTCCACAAGTGGCTCAACTGGAAGGAGCGATCGCACAGAAAGAATAAGACCTTTAATAAAATCTTCAGGACACTCATCATCTAGAAGTTGGCCAACGACCAAAGGAGCATTCCCTGGGTTCACCTTCAAAAATTGCTTTGTTTTTAGAAACACTGGAGTGACTGTTGTTTGAAAATTTTCATTTGCTTCGGTAAAATAACACAGTTTAGACAGCTTAAAGAAGTTATACCTTCTGAACATAACCCTCGATGTACCGAAGCATGTTGTTGGTGTACAAGTAGTGAGTCAAATCTGGAACGAAACCATGTCGATCACAGACATTTATTAAGGGTCTAGCATCAGGAAGTTTGGCCTCCATCAGGAAGTTCTTTGTTTTCTCAGGGTCATAAAAGTTTGATTCCCTTGTGACACGCTCCACTTCTTTAATTTGTCCAGTTTTTGCTGCTGCCTCAATATACTTGAAGTGTATCTCCGGATCCTCACTGTAGCATTTAAGGAAGTATTAATAATCTTGCTCATGCCTTCATTTAAGATTAAAAATTCTACTAAAACTTAATACTGCCTGGAACTTAAATAGGATCCAAGCATTAACAATCTTGCTTATGACATCATTTAAGATTAAAAATTTTATTAAAACTTTATACTACCTGGAACTTAAATAGGATCCAAGGAAGAAGTAAAGACCCTCATAGGACCTAAACTGCTCAAAAAGCTTTATGCATGCATCCAAACCTAACTGTTCGAAGTACTCTTTTGCCACCTGTGAGTACATGTTTGCAATAGATGAACACAGTAAATTTTCTAAAAGGCGAGAACATTAAGAAAACCAGATACCTGCACTATTATTTGAAGATTTCCTCTTAAGTTAACAAGCAAAAGGTCCTTCATGCACTCTAATGCCCACTCTTTAGATAGCGTTCCAAAGAACTCTACAAGGGCCTGAAAGCAACAGCTTGGTTCAGCTTGAATAAATTTAAGTCCCTTTAAAACATATATGAAAAACAAACCTGTGGCTCTATTGCATGGGTATTTACAATGACACGTTTGATATCGGGCAACTCAGAATAATGCTGCAAAAAAAACATTTGATTTGTGAAATCTTCAGAAATTACTAAAAACCTCTACCATAACTTAAGGGAAAATTCTTACCTGTAAAGCACGCATGTAGAGACCAGCCTTTTCACATAACTGAGCAATACGAGGACGATCATAGTGACTAAACATGCCATTAGCCAATATGGCATCTGCGACATTTGGATATGTCACCAGATTGATTTCCAACACCTGCAATATTGCTACACATTAGCAGACAAATCCACAAAATGTCTAAAGAAAAATATATTGGCTTACAAAGGGTTTTTACCTTAGTTTGAAGGAAAGCATGTTCAGGCAAATTCGGCTTTAACACATCCAACAAAAAGGCTGTTGCTTCCCTGATCATGTTCCTCTACAATAGCAAACAGGACAACCAATACCATCATCGAGCAGGAAATTAACGTTTGTATAAAGTATAACAAAGATATGATTAATTACACAACAAAGATTTTCTAATCCATTATTTGCCAATTTATTGGATCAATTATACAAAATAATGGCGAAATAGATAATGACATTATTAGCGAGATCCAAGCAGGATGGGTAAAATGGAGAAATGCTTCTGGTGTATTGTGCGATAGAAAAATCTCATTTAGAATCAAGGATAAATTTTATAAAACTGTAGTAAGACCAGCGATGATATATGGTGCTGAATGCTGGCCTGCAAAGAGAAAACATACAAATAAAATAAATGTTGCAGAAATGAGGATGCTAAGGTGGATGTGTGGATATACACGAAAGGATAGAATGAGAAATGAGTATATCCAAAAGAAAATTGGTGTTGCACCAATTGAGGATAAACTTAGAGAAAGTCGGCTTAGATGGTTTGGACATCTAAATCGTAGGCCGATTGAAGCTCCAGTTAGAAAAATTGAGTTATTGAATTTTGCTTATGTACAAAGAGAAAGAAGGAGACCAAAGAAGACATGACAAGAAACTATAAGGAGTGATCTTAGTTACTTAAACTTAGATAAGAATTTGGTAACTGATAGAGCGCAATGGAAACAAAGGATTCATGCAGCCGACCCCACCTAGGGGATTAAGGCTTAGTTGTTGTTGTTGTTGTTGTTGTTGTTGTTGTTGTTGTTGTATTTGCCAATTTATTGGGAAATTAAACATAAAATCCATATTCATATGAAATAGAAGAAGCTGACCAACCTGGAGAAAGAGATCTGTTATGGTGTTATAATCAACCGGACAGCCGCCCTCCATTTGAGACATCATTAGAGCAAAATTGACGGCTCCCTGGCCATAACTAAACTTTTTTAATGATTGAGAAAAAATAAAGAGGCTATAAAATATCTAAACCAAACCAAAAGACACATCATGTAATGAGAGTGCATAAAATAATAATCACCACAGCAGATACCTATAGATGTTTGTGCTCTCATGAATCATAAACGTAACCCAAGATCAAATTGTTGGGTAGAAAATTTAAGGAACACTTGATTTGTTCAAGCAAAAAAGCATTTACTTTTTAAAACCCTAATAAATACAAGAAAGAGCTCTGCCATTAGGCCCTAAGTGCTACAGTATTAATTCATTCCTAAGTTATATATTTATTTCATTTTTTTCTACTGAGAAGCATACATTGCTAAGTGTTCGGTAAAATGGTGATCCAATCAAATAACTGAAAACAGAATGCTGTTTTCTAAATTAATAACATAGGTAGAAATGCATAAGATTTCCCCCACAAAAAGACTGTACCTGTGGATCAGAACGTAGAATAGTCTGCAGAAGGAAAAGATAATCTGGAGTATAGCCAACCTGCCAACATCACATCATAAGTTTACAAGATAGAGCATAAACATAATACCAAAGTTTCCCACAAGACAGGTACCCATATAGATAATCATCATAATACCCTTTAGTTTTCCACAGCAGCATCTCACATAAGCCTAGTTGGCAGAATACTTCAAAGAGCATACAATACCTGCTTTGAGTATATAAGTATTTTATCGAACTCCCGCCTTTCAGCAAAAGCAGCAACAACCTTGGGTGTAGCCCGTGCTTTTATGTAAATTTTAAGCGCCAGATCATTGTCCACAGTCTGCACGAGGATAAAATGAAACAAAGACAGACAAAACATTGAGCACACGTAATAAAGTCTCAGAAGAAAAGAATTTTCTTCAAATGCAAATCCAGCGAGCTCCACTTCTAAGAAATTGGGCAGATGAACAACCTCAAGAACTTGATAGGGAATATGGAAATATCTGGCTTAAGTAATATGTTCACTGCACTACCTTGACAAGATCCCCCAGCTCTTCACTGCATTCAAGTTTATCCTCAGCCAACCAATTCTCCAAAAGGTTCTTCTTATTCTGATTTACAACAAGACGTGACAACTCTAAAGACTCAAAAGCATTGAGCTTCCCTTTTGTTAGCAATGTGCCAAAATATTGCAATAGAGGAGGTGTTTGCCCAGCTTGAACAGGAACACTCTGTGCAAAACGAACAATATCTCCTCAAGATAAAATACTGAATAAAAAAAATTTGTAGAACTGCCAATTATGACATTAAAAAATTTGATTATCATGATAAAATGATTGAGTACGACACATGCTTACAACCAAATAAACACAGGGAGACAGAAAGACTAATTAGTTGAAGTAAAAGCTATTTAAATAAGAAAAACATTAGCGGACAATAAAAATTAAAGGAAATGGGATAAGTGGCTGCCTGAAATTTTGCAACAGTCTCCGGAGTTCTGAGGATTCCTTGGGGAGATTCAGCCGCAAGTTCTGCAGCTTCTTTATACTTTGTCTGAGAGAACAATTCCTGAAACCTTTGTACAACCTGAATCACAAAATCCAAGTAGTATGGAAGTTTAACCACAGCAAATTTAGTAACAGCCTCAACAGAAGAGAATAAAGCATCTATCAACCATTCTTCTGAAATTAGACTTGCAAAACTTTATATCATCCAAACTTGCATGAACCAAAACCAACAAATACAGCCATATCTAGGCATGACCATGAGCTAACTTCCTCAGGTTTTAACAAACAGGCCCATGCCTGTAACCATACATGCAACCTTATATATGCTTCATTCTATTGAACTCCACCTTTCCCCTCACTTCAAATCTACAATATTTTGACCGAGGGTTCATTGAAAATTTACTCCCATGTTCATGTATTAATATCATAGAACCCAACATCAACTAATTAAGCTACTTCCGAGGATACAAGCCATTGCAAGGAAAATAAAACATAGCTGGGAATCTGTAACTTCCAAATAATGGTAAAAATTTTGATAAAAGCGAGTATGGAACTTGTATATAAGGATTAGGCAATGGAAAATGCCAAATCTTTTAGTACCTAGTTACTTGCAAGTTATATAAGTTCTATAAGAACATACAACCATGCGTGCAAATACTTAATATTGCATGCATGTAATCATCAGGCAAACAAGCATATGTTACTAGTCACCACCTTAAGTAGGCTTCCAATCACCAATTGCATAAAAACTGGTTTGATAACTCACCAAATTCTCGGCCCCAGGAAGGTTTCCTCTCTTAGCAAGATTTACGGCAAGCTCTAGATTGTTCAACTAATTAATGAGACAATTTTTGCTGTTAGTAACAGTTAAGATATAGTAATACAGAAGAACCAGTCAATAACAACATACCTGGCCACTGACAAAAGGTACTAATGTTGCTTCATTAACTGTAGCAAGTAGAACCTGCCCTCTTCTATTAATTGCATAAAAACCACCAATCGAAGATGCTTCAGAACTAAGAAATATAGGATCTGGACTGATCCGATTTCTATATACTGCCGCAGCCGTCTCCAAGTCATAAACAAATAGAAGGCCAAGTTTTGTGATCACATATATCAAACTATACTTTTGTGAAATCTGGAAAAAATTGATTCACAATGTTAAAACCAAGAGAAAGGTGAGCGATAAATCTGATATGCAGATAAAGCAACATCTGAACCAAAAATCAGCACCAGAAATTCATAATCAACAAAGGGATTTAAACAAGAAAATGTTCATTATGTATTTAAGAGTAAGCTCATTCAAAAGGTAACTGCTACAACTTATCCATTGTGGGTCAATAAACAAAGTTAATGTGGAGTAAACAAGTAATAAAGGTATTTATTACTATTTTAAATAAAAGTAATAAGTGCACAAATATTTATACTATTTTATACTTTATTACTATTTTAGTAATAAAGTATAAGTGCTCAAATATTAACACATTTACTATTCCCTGTTATTGTAATCTAATATGTAAATATAAATTCATTGTAGCATGAGTGATGGTTTAGGCATGCTGACGTTCAATGTATGATTGTCGCATAGCCTAAAGGTAGTTACAAAAACTACAGTCGAAACAGTGATTTAAACCAAGGACAGATTTTAAAAGAATATGCAAGGAGACAAGGGTTCCACTATCACCACATAGAACTATTCAACATCTCAGAGAAGATTCTGCTGTATCCTATAAATGCAAGTTAGAATCGTCATGATGTAAATTTTGTCACTTTGGTTCATCATGACACAATAATACTGAAATGTTCAAGCATAATAAACTTGCAACACTTCACATCACCTAAAGGCAAAATATATTACCTGCATGGACACAGGGAAGTCATCGGCAAAATCTGGAGGAAAAAATAGATCTGCTTGCTTCTTTGCAAAACCTGGCTTGCCTGTGAAACTTATACTTTCAGTACTTCAAGTATTAAAATTAATGAATTTGATCAGTATGACACTTGCGGATGTACAAGTTATAACTGGAAGGTTCAAAGTTCAAGCAACAGTCATCATGTCGAAAAGCTAATTTTATGACTACACATATGAACTTACAACAATCTGAATAATTTTGCATATAGCATGTGTCAAACATATCGAAATCCTTTGTAAATAGTCAAATGACAATTAATTAAGAAAATTTAGAGTAAAGGACATAAAGATCAGAGGTACAGATAAAATGAAAAAAAGTTAGCAGAAATGAAATGCATACTAGAAGAAACGCACACCTGGCTGGGCACCAAGCTCTATCACATGCAATTTGGAAGTTATTTGTCCAGCGTTGTGGGTCTTTGAAGCAAAGCAGATAAGAATTGACGGATTTTCATTTCCAGCAACCTATACACGAACATAGTCATCATCATCAAGACAATCAAAATCAATGAAATTACCCCATGAAGCAAAAAATAATTTGGAGGAAGTTGCTCACTTTAAATGATGCAAAGGATGCAGCGTGTGCCTCAAGTGCTTGACTTCTTTGTTGATCCACAGAATATAGCTGCATGTTTCCTTTGACTAGTTGTGGCCTCTGGAAAGGGCATTTTTTTAAAAGGTAACACAAGCAACTAAAACACATAATCATGCATAATAAACAAATTTACAAAGGAACCGATAGAGTGACATCATATCTATGAATGTAGAGCCAAAATTCACCCCTGCTATCACTTATACACACACAAACCACATGTAGGGCATAACGCAGAGTTGCAGATATGGCCTATTCGAAACAAAGTCAGGCTAGACCCACAAGCCACAACCAGCGGTCCAGAGGTGTGGCCCCAAACAGTGCAGCATTTTTCGTATTAGTAATAACCTTTTTCCTTTTTAGAATTTAAGGACAGCATCAAGAAATCTGCTCATTTAGCCTCTCTTATATTGTATAACCAACTAGAACCGCCAAGAACAATAGCACAGGTTTCCTTTACCTCCATCATTCCATAAATCAAAATTCACCACAAAATGCATGCATGATTACTCATACCTCTGGAGATCCAGGTGCAATTCCAATTAGAACAAGCCATTTTTCTGATGGGTCACACCTGTAGTTTATGATTTGATTGTTTGTCAAATTAGCAGTTCTGTCAAACATCTTAACTGGCTCGGAGTCACCTAAAAGACATAAAAACGAACATTTCATCACATTACAAATGCAACAAACTTATATAGGAAAGAGGCAAACAAATTAATTGACATGTCACCTTCTATTGACCAATGAAATACAGATGTCTGCGTGACTAATCCCAACATCTTTGGCGTTATCCACTTCCAAAAGACTACCTGAACATTTTTCAATAGCACCAAGAATTCAGTTCAAAGTCAACTGGGAATTCAATGTCTGCACCCTTCTCCAAACAAGTAGAATTTTACCTGCTCAGGCATTTGATGGGACTTTATTTTAGCCTTCATCTCAATATTAAAGATCTGCAGGTGGTCTTGAGTAGTTCCAGGTACTTGAGCTACATTTTTACGGAGAGTGAGATGGTCAAACAACTAAGGCTGCTTTACAACACTAATAGAGGGAGCTAGCACAAAATAAATTTCAAGTAACTTGTTATCATATATACCAACAATAGTGGAGAAGATGACCATTTTTCAAAGTGAGCACGATGATAATCTTACATATTAAAAATGAAAAGTACCCCAGCTTTTCTAGCCAAATGAATACGGACAACAATTGACTTTGCACAAAAGCAACCGAAGGGAGTAAAATAGCATGAAGTTCATTTATAAAACTATACAAACAGTAAACAAAAGCCCAATTAAAAGTTTGAAATTGTAGTAAACTCAAATTGCATAATACATATTCATTGATACACACATAGCACATATTCTTAACTGCAATCCATACTTTTACTGAATATCTTTCTAGGAAATTTATGGCTACTTCTAAACAATGAAAACAAATTAAATTCCCCATGTCATCATGAAGTTTTAATCCATTAAAATGTCAAGTAGCACAATTATAGTGAGAAGAAAGGGATATAATTTGCAAAAACTGAGGAAAGGAAACCACATGTTTATCAAATGCAACCACAAAACTAGGGTCAAGCACAGCATAAAAGACTTAAGGAAATATCAAACAAATTGAAATCAAGGTTACTCATAAGCATCATATCAGATTTCCATAAAAAAAAAAGAAATTGGCAAGCAGTTTCCTGTATCCAGCTTTAAAGTAAAATAAAACATAAAACTAAAAGTATGCACAAATAAAGTGAACATGGAAGTAACGAGACGAACACAGAAAATTGCATCGAGGTGCAATACAAAAGTATTCAAAAAATAGCTTTCCAAGTCTGCATAAACACATGTATGTTTGTGTGTGTATACATATCCATACATGTATGTATGCATGTAATATATATACACACACACACACATATATATATATAGTGCATACACACACAATTATATACATATATAAAGAAGGTTAATGAAAATAAAGTCATGTTAAACTATGTTGATCAAGCAAAAATTCTACGCATTCCTCTTAAAAGGTAAATTAAGGATGTGGAATTGCAATGATTGTATGTAATGATAAACGTTAATTCTACTGTGCATCAGGGTACTTAAATACATCTTAAAGAAATGCTACTTGGCTGAGCTGCCATAAAAAATAATAATAAAAGAAATCAGACACATTTATCTGCTAGAAAAGCTCTATCTAGTGGTCAATGTTATCCATAGTAATTCATCTAAAAATAAGAGAATTTCAATCCAGATTTTCATTTTTTTGACTACGTAGTCTAACCCCAGACCATGAAAATATGATTACAAACAGTGTGATTGTGATGAAAAGAACTTCATTTTCCTTGAATAACAATTTATATGTGTAACGACAAGTTGCTTTTCAAAAAAAAAAGAACAACGTCAAGTAGCATGTTATAAAATTCACTCGAACACCAAGTAAAACAATAGATATAAGGAAGGTGATATTGTGAAAGCAAGGAAAATGTTTGCCCAGTACAGAATCTTCCTAGCCCTCAACTTCACACTGCTATTCATACAGAGAACAACATAAAAACATTGTCAACATGCTGAAGTTCATGACACAAAACTAGAAATCTTCCTAGGCTTGACTTCACACAGCTATTCATACAGAGAACAATATAAAATTAATGCTAACATGTCGAAGTTCATGACACAAAAGTAGAAAATAGTAATTTTAAATAACAGTAACAAACACGCAAGAAAAACTACACGAGCATTCACATCCCACTAAGAAGATAAAGCAGGTGAATGACGCCCAATCAACGCTCATTTATAGCAATCCTATTATAAAAGGGCATCAGCTGGAACCTTTTAATGCAAGAATCCTGCTATTGGGATTCATAAGAGCCGAGTCCGCAGTAATAGGCCTCCTCAGTGGCTGCATCGGCATGTTCATGTCAATGATCACCACGCTGTTCTGCGGCGAGGTCTCCCTAACGCATATATACTTCTCCGACTCCATAGTGACGTGCGTAAACGTAATGAACTGCGGATTGATGCCAAGGCTCGGGAGCTGCGAAGCAAAGATCCATGAGAAAGCCTCTTAAGAATTAAATTCCTCTAAAAAGCCAAAAAATACCGCAACACCATCACTACAGAGCAAAATGCACCGCCACCACTGTTATGCACCTATAGATCGACATCAAAACCAAAAGATCTAACAGATCCAAGTCCCCTTCAACAAGAATTAAAGATCTACCCCAAAACTAATATCCTCGGTTCTGTGCGAATTCCAACTGAAAGACAGGCAATAGAGCGAAAGGGAGTTGGTTTGAAGCTCACCGTCAGGGCCTCCCGCATGGTGATCGGGGCGTTAGCTGCAGCCATGGCGATTGCACCGGAGGCAGAGTGGAGCTAGGTTTCCGGCAGCGGAAGCCCCGGCGGATCTGCAGCAGCTGAGCTCTTACGTCCCTTCCGCAGAGAAACACCAGAAGAAAGGGGGGCGCGGTGGAGGGGTGAAGGAGCCGGATCTGCGTCGGGGAAGGAAGTATAAATAACAACTTCGTCTCGTTGGCAAGATCGGGTAGTCGGGGCGACGGGAGCGTTGAAGTATGAGCTGGGAAGAAAGCCGCCTCAGGGGAAGGGAATCAACGGTGGTGATTTCTGTTGTTTCGATAATACATCCATCATTGCTTGGGTAAATGACATTTAGGTCCCTATATTTGTAATACATTATTATTTAGTCTATAATTTTTAAAAATGTAATCATTGATTTTTTTTTATTTTTATAATATTAAAATTTTATAAAATAATTAAACTATTTCTTTTTCTCTCTCCTAAAATCTTCTAAAAGCCGGAGGGCAAGCTATCGGCTTGCCGACCCGCATCTCTCTCTCATTATCTCTCTGTCACATTATCTTTCTATTGCTTTCATTTTTTGCAAGCGACCATGCAGTCCTCGTAAGGTAGCCGCACCAATGCCACGCAAAAGCTACATGGTCGCTGGCGAAGAGTAAAAGTAAGACAGAATGAAAAAGAGAGAAAGAGAGAAATATTTTAAGTATTTTATAAAATTTTAATATTAAAAAAATAAAAATAGACTTGCATGATATTTATATCTAATTCAAGAATCTAAATATTAAATTTTTAAAATTATAATCCTAAGTGATTTGCACGTTAAACTTAGAAATATGAATGTAATTTACTCTTATTATATTTTATTATATATTTTTTATTAACCTCGTTACGTTCGTTAAATGATTAGTTATTAAGCAAATATTTTTGTTGGTTTAATTTGTTTTATTTAAATTTTCGGACAGTTTTAAACTCAAAATAACTTTTTTATTTTGCAACTTACTGTATATTTTTTCTGCTATTAAAAAAAAATTTATATTTTTTCCGATATAACTAGTTTAAATCAATTGAATATATTTTTTCATTTAAAATTTAGAAAATTAGAGAGATCACCAATTTAAAATAACTACGTTTCGATTTTTAGGTTGATAAAGTGATTAAGAGTTGCTAATTTTATTAGAATACATTGTAATAAATTTGGCATAATAAAAATGCAGTAAATATAAATTTATAACAAATTTAAAGTGTATTTAATTTAATATTATCTTAATATTATATCATATTATTTAAAAAATAATTATTTAATTTAATGACATCTTAGATAATTTTTTAAAAAATTATAAAATTATCGTTCAAAATATGACATTTAGATAACATAACATAATATTAAGATAATTTCGAACCAAATGCCCCTTAATATAATTATATGCAACCGAGTTGTACAATGGATGGGCAAATAAAGTTTTTTGTGAATCCATTGGATCCATTCCAAGTTGATATCAAATATTTACTTAAATGGATAATATATGAGATTTCTATTTATGTCTATTTCTCGGTTAACATTGGCCTGTTGAACTCTTTAATTTTGATAACCATAATTAATTTAGTCGTTATAACTAATCTTTTTATTTAGTGTGTTAACAGGTTGTATTATCTCATTTGAGGATTAAGTCTAAATTAAAGTTTAGAAAAAAGCGAGATTTCATTGGATTTTTTTTTTTCTAGGACAATTATGTAGCATGTGCATATTTGCCAAGTTTTTTACTCAAGTTTTTTCTTTTGGTTTTCTAGTTAAGAAAATCTTATTTTTTTTTCTTTTATATTTATCGTATTTGGTTGTTTAAGCAAAAATCCTATTAACCTAGTCATGTTAAGTAATTTGAATTGAGAGTATAGCTCACTCAATCTATTGATTTGAATTTGAAGCTTAACTCAAAACTCAATACTTATCATATATTAAGTTAGAAGTTGGTTTAGCTTAACACAATCTCTTGCCTATGATAGATGTCAACATGGTCATTGATTACTCTTCTATCTTAGTATGTGGCAACTCATAACCTATTGGTTAATATCTATGTATTTTTCAAAAGGATTTATAAGTCACATCAATCCAAATCAAGAGCCATCATTTCATTTCTTTGTAACTTGTGTTTTGTTTTTCCCGTGACCTTTTGGATTGTGTTCTGACCATTTGCATCTTATCGTTTTTGAATAGCCTGATTTTTTTTGTGATGCTACCATGTTAAAATATTGAGACATGCTCTTTTATTTTTTTTTTATGTCACCCACTCAGCTTTGTCTCTTTGTATTAGCTAAAGTGCAATAAGCTTCCAAATATAAAGGACAAAGGGCTGTTTTGCTTCTCTCTTTTCAACGGAAAGAATTCTGCATGCATCCTTTTAAGCTCTTGTGATATTCTACACAATGGTTTTTAATACATAGTTTTCAAAAATTTCTACACTCTCTGTTTTTGGATAGTAGCAACTCACTTTCTCCTCTCAAGCTTTCACTCGGTTTTCACTCTCCCAAGGTCATATTTGCAAAACTTTTGAAAGAGATTTCAAAGAAGGAGATTGTGGTGTTTTTTAAGTGGAAAGAAGTTGAAATCTTTCCTGGTTCTGTTTTTTTTCTGCTTCTGGAATTAGTACTTCTTCTGTTTTGTGTTTGGTTTGCCGTGAATCTTGTTTTTTAAGCTATTACCTATTGAGATTCACCAAAACTCTTGTTTTCTTCTTGTTCTTCCTATTGAAGGCTCATATTGTGTCTTTCTTCTCTAAGCTCTCAAATTATTTTTGCTCACTATTTTTACATTAGTTATTTTCGGAATTATTCAAGTATACCCTTAGTTAATTTGCATGTGCGTAGAGTACCTCATTGTAATATTAATTTTTGTACATGCATTATAATTTAAACTAGCTAATCTAGCAAAACCTATCCTTCCTTTCTCCTTCTCCCTATTGGAGGATTGTAGGTTTGCTCAGCTTTGGTTCTTGCAAAAAGATGTAGGATTAGAGGTTTGCTTGGCTTTGGTTCCTTGAAAAAGTCATAGAATTGTACTAGGTTTGTTCGACTTTGATTCCCATAAAAAGCCGGGGTTATAGTGAAATTCTCATTCGAGATGCGTGGGGAGTAGATTAGGCGGGGGGCCGAACCATTATAAATTTCTTGTACCTTTTGTGTGGTATATTTGTGCTGTTTACTCCTCTCTACTATAAATTGCTTTGTTTCTACGCTGAATCCTTCTGGTGTTGCCCTCTGTTCTAACTCTTTTCCAGACCTATTTGCTAAATTAACCTCTCAGTATTAATTAAAATATTTCTTAAGTTTATTGCTTAAATTTATTTTAAAAAATTTTATTACTCTCAATTCACCCCCTCTTGGGAAGCCTTTGGGCCAACATGGCCTATTGGATATTTACTTAAGATGTATTTAATTTAATATTATCTTGATATATATTATGTCATATAATATAAATATCATAATATTTAAATGTCATATTTTAAATTAAAATTTCATAATTTTTTAGACAATTATCTATAAATATCATTAAGACAAATTATTATTTTTTTAGATCACATGATATAATACCAAAATAACATTGAATCAAACACCCTCTTAATATAATTTATAAGATTTCTAATCTTTATTTGGATTAATTATAAAACTTTTTTATGACGGAATTAAATTATGAAACTTAGGGGATATTTGATTCAATATTATTTTGATCAAAGAGAATATTTGGTTCAATGTTGCCTTCGTGTTATGTCATGTATAATTGTTTAGCTTAATATCATGTATAAATAACTTCATAAAAAATTATGAAATTATAACTTGAAATATGATATCTAGATTACATGACATGATACTAATATAATATTGAACTAAATACTCCCTAAATATCATTTATAAAAATGTCATTTTTAAGTGATAATTTTATAATTTTTTAAAATTTTGTTTAAAAATATTAAACCAAGCAAAATTTTTTTAATAATATAATATAATATTAAAATAATATTGAAGTAAACACCTCCTTTAATTTGAAACTATGGTTATGCATCATTTTCTAGTAGGTATGTGCGCGCATATGGATGTACAAATTTGCACAAATTAGAAGTGTCCGAGTTCTTAGGATAAAACAAAAGGTTTAGCATATCTCTATGAAACCATTATGTTGCTTATTGTGCACGACATCATCTTTTAGAAACATTCATACCAAGGCTTATAGCCTAGTTGAGTTTTAGTAGTTTTAGATTGATTTCGATCGAAAATGATTCAAAAAAGCTACCATAGTTTTGATAATTTCGACTAAATTTTGGCCACTGAAACGATCGAAACTCATTTTTCCTCAAAAAATAATTTTAATTTTAATTTAAAAAAATTAATTAATTTGTAGAAAAAACTAAAACTGTTGATATTAAAACTATCAAAAATATCAAAATTATCAAAATCAACACTTTTATCTTACAATCAAAATCAAAACTGAGTTTTAAAACTTTAATTAATGCACGAATACTCTTTTATTTCTACAATCCCACAATTTTCCGTGGATCGACTCCATGGTATTGAAATATTATATATATATATTAAATTTATTAATCTTTCCATTTTTAATATTTTAAATCTCAATTTTACGGATAAATAACCAACTAATTGAACAAAATCTAAGATGATGAAAGGTAGTTCAAAATTTAATTAAAAGCTCTAATGTGATTTTTTTTTTCAACTACAAAAGACCGTTGGCCTTGATGCAATGATCAAAATCAGGACTAAAATAATATTAATTTAAAAAATAATAATAATATTAATAATAAATAAATTTTTTAAATCGTTCTACACAAATTTTAATATAAAAAATATTATTTTATTTCAAATATTTAATAATTTTTAATAAAAATATCAATTTTATTTTGATATCTTACACTAAAATACTTAATTCAAATATTTTAATCTAAAATATGAAATAAAATTAATATTTTTATTAAAAATCATTAAATATATAAAGTAAAATAATATTTTTTCATATTAAAATTTATGTATAATAATTTAAAAAATTTATTATTATTATTATTTTTTAAACTAATATCATTTTGATACTTATTTTGTTCCTCACATCAAACAAGATAAAAGGGGAGTAAATTTGGTATGTTCTTGTGAAGTGCCAATCAGAAATTTCAACTGGATAAGAAAAAAATCAATAAACCAAATATACAAATAATAAAGTAAAAATAATATACAAATAATATCATAATTTTTTTAAAAATATTTTAACCATAATTAAAATTCCTCAGCCTTTTAACTCTTCCTCTTTGATCTCTCTCTCTCCCCCACAAAGACTAACCCATCACATGTCGCTTATGAAATAAACGATAAGAGAAGAAATGACAACATATATGAAGTGAAAAACAAATCAAAAAATTAAGGGGGCGTTTGGTTCGTTGTTATTTTGGTGTTATGTTATGTAATGTAGATGTCATGACATCTGGATGTCATCTTTTGACTAATAATTTTATAATCTAATAGAAGATTATTTGTAGATATCATTAAACCAAACAATTATTTTCTCTAAATAACATAACATAAGATCAAGATAACATTGAACCAAACGTCCACTAAAAAAAATACATATATTTCATGAGAAACAGATCTTTAAACCTGCAAACCCTGCTATTTTTAAAACAGCAATTTCTCGAATTGCCGACATGGTGATCATGGACGACTAACAGATGATCCAGCTAAAAAACCGAATTTGATGTTTTTCAATAATCATAAAAAGAAAAACTGAACCCAAAACAATATGAAGATACAATATGAACAACATTAAACAGGTGGATTGAGAATTTGGAACCAAGAAATGCAAATCCCAGAGTCATAAGAATGACAATATCCAAAAAAAAAAAAAATCAATGTGCATTACCAAAGGCAATAATCCTCACCCCAACATAGATAAGAGAAGTTAAACAAGATCATCAAAAGTACAAGCATATGTTCTAAATCATAGCAAGTCAAGCAACGCTTTAGTTGAATGAATTTCAGGAAACAGCACAGGGTTGTCAAATAACCAATAAGTACTCAACACACATTACAGAATTTTCTCAAGGAGATTGATAACATCCCCAAAGCCTTGAAGGGTGTGATTTCCATCTTCTTTTAAAGGTATGGTGCCATTTTTGATGCGACAAATTTACAGCTACGCCACCCTGCATCTTTCTCCTCCCAATCATATGCACCTGGGGAAGTAAACCTGGCCCACATATCCGCCGGACATTGCCCTTCTCGCATTGGTCTCGAACAACCTGGGGTTATCGCGGAGAACGGTGGCGGCATCGTGGTTCAAGGGGTCCTCATGATTTGGTTGCTGAAACAAAAACATTCGTTAATGCTGACAATTTTAGCTTCTCGAGGAGCATAGTTATGGTTTTGCAGCAAGCAACTGATGAAGGATGTCAAAGGAAACAGTGATCATGGACTTTTTAATGTCATCATCTCGAGTTATAATAAATGGAAGCAGTTTTTGTTGATTCAAAACCATTCTGAAATAACATTTCCAAAAAAAAACAAAAAACCATTTTGAAATGGTTACAAAACCCATCATGAGAAAATCCACCTTTCAATGCCTTATTAAACCACACAGAAGTCTCCCACATGCAAAACATGTTCATCATCTATATCGTGTCATCTCCGAGAGTATCTCACGGTCGAGTTAGAAGACCATCGAAGAAGTGATTAGTCAACATATCCTAGAACCTAAAGAAATGTGACTTAACGCAACTATTATTTTCCATTTCTTATTTCGAAACATCTTCACAGAATAAACCGAGTTCTTTTTGAGAGGAGCATAGCCTGCTTAATTTGGGATAATTTTTATATGGGTAAACACCATCCAGGTCTATGAGATTTTTGGGAAATACCAAGCAGGTCCGCTATTTTAAAATTTCAATGAGGTCCCTGAAGTTGGCATTAATATTTTAACTAGATCCTTTTTACTTAATTTGATTTTTTATTTTTAAATAAAATTTATATTTAAACTAAATGTTTAAAAATAAAATGACAAAAAAACCCTCCCTCCCCACCTCCCGTCCCAAGTAGGGTCGACCGCTGCCGCGGGCAGCCTGGCTGACACTGCATGCGTGCAACCACACATAGCCATCATGCGCCGACGCTGCACACGCATGCAACCGCGCAGGGGAGCTCGCATAAGGCCTGTGCACGCATGTCCAGCGCACTATGACTACCAAAAGCGTTCGCAGAGTGGCCACTTGTGTGCGTGTGCAAAGTCGATGACACCATCGTGCGCACACAAAGCCGGAGTGCAGTAGCCATGCTCCACTGAGGCCTGTCGCGACACCCATCTGGGCTAGAAGCGGCATCCTAGGATGGGGGAGGGTTATTTTACATTTAAATAGTTAATTGAAAAATAAAATTTATTTAAAAGATGGAAAAATATCAAATTAAGAAAAAAAAATTTATATAAAATATTAATATCAACCTCAAGGACCTCACTAAAAAACTTTTAAAATCGTAGATCCTCTTGATATTACCCCAAACCTAAGGGACATGAATGATATTTACCTTTTTTATATTTATTTCATATTCTATATAAATTTTAACATTAAATCAACTTTATTTCACATCATACATAAATTACAACATTAAAAGTTAACTTTATTTCAAATTTATTTTTTTATCCAATATAAATTTTAATATTAAAATAGCTTTATTTCACATTATGCCAATGAAATATTTTTTCTCCCTTTATTCCTAAAACAACTCAATCCAAACACCAAAACATGCTCCTGGCAAACATCCCAAAAAGAGAGCAGATTCAATATTTTTGACACAGGTCCACAATTCTTTAGTTAAAATCAACATATTTACCACTAAACATGTTCTACTATGCTTGCATTGAAATACTCCGAATATTTTTATGTGAACATATAGTTCCTTCTTTTATTGCATGGATCAGGATATTCTATTGCCATCATTTTAACAGCAAAAAAAAACACACACATGTATGGCTAATTTTGTTGCTTAAGTATGGAAACCAGATGAAACAATTTAGGGGGATTTACATGTCATCCATACAGTTGTAGTTATCACTTGTTTAACCCCAAAATATGAATATTTACATCTTTCACCCATTCTTTAATGAATAACAACTTATCACTGAATAACAAGTGAAAATGTAATTAATACATCTTTCAGATAAATATAAATTTTGGGGTGAATTATAATTATTCATTCAAGTTAAAGGTAACATATAAACATTCATCTTTCGGGATTATAACAGTAACTTTGTACGTGATATGCAAGTATCTCAACTATTTATTTGTTTTTTCTTTTCTAGGTTAACTTTAAATGGTTTTACAATTAACCATATAAGTCATATCATATGCAAATTTCAAAATTGAACTAACAATAATTCAAATCATACACAAATTCCAATATTAAAACTAACTCTATTTGACATCCTATAAAAATTTCAAAATTAAAACAAACTTTTATTCACATCATATGCACATTCCAAAATAGTACTAATTCGTTTCAAATCTTTCACAAAACTCAAAATAAAAACATCTTATCAAAGTTAACTTTAACCTAATAAAAATTAACCTAGCAAATAAATGCACTTGATAACAAGAAGCATCAATGCCACCTGAGGATTACATGACGACATCAGCTATATTTACGAAAAACTTTCCAAACAAGGTTTCTTAAAATACTGCACAAGTTTTCATTTCTCAAAAGCATGACAATCTATCAATGTAGAGAAATCAAAGAATATAATAAATCTGGACAATGTACACCAAAGACGCTAACCTAAGAAGATGGAAGGGTGAACATAAGCGTTCTACCTAAATAGGCTAAACCAAAATATGACATAAATCAATGTGGATGAAAAAAAAGAACAAATAAAATCCATATACCTTAGTGGAATGATTTAGAATGTAGGTTTTTCTACGATTGAATAGCCCCCCCCCCACATGTATTATTGAAAACTGTTGAGAAAGAAAAAACAAAGAAAAACACAAAAAAACAAAGTAACACACAAAATTTGGGCAGTTCCATCCACCCACATACCAAGTATTTCTGATTTAGGCTATTGAGTTACAATGAAGATTCCTCCCCATATTTATGCTGGAAAATCAGTTTACAAGATATTCTCATCTCCCATCAAGTTCAAAATTGATTCCTAATTTTTCTAATTCCAGATATTTTGATAATAAATAATTATCTCCCCTACATTTTTGATTTCCGAAAACAACTATTTCCATAATAGTGGAAAATTTGATGAGTATCCAGCACGTTCTATCATCAGAAAACTACAATCCTTTCACCTCATTTCATTGGAGGATTGTTTTTGGACTAGAAAGAGAAACTATGTTATTATGTGTGTGATAAATTTAATGTCAGATTTGTGTAAGATATAAAATAAAATTTAATTTTTTATTAAAATATGAGTAGAATATAAAATAAAATTAATTTTAACATTAAAATTTGTGTAGGATGTGAATTTCATTTTATATATTAGAATATATGTTAGATGATAGAGATGTGTCAAAAACATGATTGAAGTTCCAATCAAACAAGGCAGTTGTGTATTGAGTCCATTTCTGACAGCTACAAACAAACTTGAATACACGTTATGTAAATAATAAGGCATGCAGCAATGGAAGGAAGTGATATTTTGTTTTTTGAAAAATAGTTCAATAACTACATGAGATAAGTACATGAAAGTTTCTTGTTTATTTTTTGATAGGAAAGTGCATGGAAATTACACTAAGCAAGAATTATCTAATATGCTAAAAAATAACCAGAAAGCCAATACCGTGAAAAGATGACTCAGTCCATAAATAATAGTGTTTATATTAAGAACGGGCTTCCAGTCCTCACGTAGAATGTTCAGGCAAACATTTCCTTCCAAGTCAATATTAGGATGGTAAACCTGCATCAAAAGGATTTTTCCCAGATAATTGACTTTACATTCATCGTTCTGTGGGAACTAAGACGAGAGAGAAGAAAGGAATGATTTCATACCTTTGTCTTACACTTCACTTTTGGTGGTTCATGGGGGTAGGAAGGAGGAACTTGAAATGTGAAGATGAATGTACCTCCCCTAGGGAAAAAAAAAAAGTTTTAAATTCTAGGTGAACATAAACTAAGTGGAAAGCAAGTTAACAGCTTCAGCATTGACAGTGAAATAACCAATTTTTGACCTTGCAACATGCATGAGCTAAAACATCATGGAAGTTGACTGGCATGTACGCATGTGTCAGAAAGTTATGCCAATAGAGTCCGAGTCTAGTGACATCAAAAGACAAGGCTGACAGTTATTCAAAAACCAGCTTCAAGATTTTTTAATACCAGTCATCATGTTTTCTAACAATCTGCTATCATCAGTTTGTTGGCTCAATGGTTAGTTCCCCGGTCTCCAAACAAGAGGTCATGGGTTCTAATCTCACCCCAAAAATATTTTCAACATTCATGTTCATGCAATGACAAGTGAAAAAAACTTAAACTACGTAACCAAAAGAGTGCACCAGAACCCCAGCAAACCATATAGCCAATGAATATTCCCCACAGAGATGAAAGCTCCACAAATTATATAACCTAAATAGTCCAAAAAGAACATCAGCAAACCTTGTAGTATGAAATTACAATTGCAGATGAAGGGCAAGAGAATTTGCAACCTCAAGCAAGCGTTTAGAAGTTTAACAGGATTAAATCAACATTAACTATGTCAAGCTTACTGGAATAGTAACACTGAACTTAAGCAGACTAATTACTAAACTAAAATGATCATGATATATCTTTTCTTCCCTATGTTTATATTTATATTTCTAATCTATTTATCTATCACACAATAAGAAACATCACATTGATACCACCGCAACCACCATAATTAACACCAGCACAACTATCATCTTAATCGTCAGCAGATCCAATCAGTTATATCAGCAAAACCAAAAAGACTTACATATGATAACCTTCATCAGGTCGAATGCTGATCTCAAAATTCATCAAATCATCCTTTCCATTAGGAAATGATATGGTTGTGGTACTTGGAAGATTCAGTTCAGTGATATCTGCAAAATACCACTCAAGAAGTATGCCATTACATCTCCCAGTCTGATTTGAAAATATCACAAATAATGCCATTAGAAAACAGCAATTACAAATTTTTTGCATGTAGGACCAACTTCATGACCATGCATGGCCTAGGAAATTAGAGCATAATCGATTGATGAGTACATATAAGCATAAATTTGTGAATCATCTTTTCTATTAGGGCAATAAAAGTGGCTTATGAAACAACAATTGAACAGAAAGCATTTCCAAACACAATCACAATGGCCCCATGAATCATAATACGCAACATTCTTTCAGTTAACCTCAAAAAAACATTCTTTCAGTTGAAAAGATTCAAAAGGTAACCATCAGCTATAAAGTCATAAACAGTCAGAGGAGGTCTTCATTAACATAAATTCAGTATAGTTAACTTTATAAATGGCCAATCTACATTAACATAAATTCAGTACAAGAAATAGTTTCACAACTCTTAAAATCCCAACCAAAATAATGCATCGCTCATTAATTCTTCAACCAACTAGAATTTATCAAGAAGTTATAAAGAAAACACCAAATACAAATAAAAATTATAGCCCAATAACAAGTAGAACTAAAATAAAAACAAACATAAGAATCAATGCTAAATAGAATGCACACAAACACACACGCGCCTGTGAGGGAATATATTTGGAATTGTGTATAACAGTGAAAAGTTAATTGAGATTTAAAAGAAACTACAAGAAAGGAAGCCCCGACAAGAGCTTTGAAATATAAAGAACACCTTTGTGCAGACGTAATTCTCCTGCACTTTGCTTCTTCAGAGGAGGTCTTCCATTGGCATTTCCAGCATCTTGATTCTTTTTGTCCTTAATTTTGAAAAGATTTATCATCGTCTAAAACAGAGAAAAACATGGTTGACATAATTTCAAGAGTTGTATATTAGATAAAAACAATGAAGCATATAATATGCAGTCAACTATGAAATAGTCACTTCATCTACACTAATAACTCTACCCAAGCCAGTAAGATAGAGTAAGCTTTGATATCCTTGCAAGAAAGCAAAAGTTGACAGAAAAACGTAAAAATAGTGTATGCATTACAGCAAAAACTTTAATCTAATAAGGTAATTATAAATAAATCATAAATTGCAAAAGAGAAGGGATGGCTAAACACAGTAATAAAGAAGATAACACCAAGGTATTTAAAGGACTCTATATGATACTAAACTCTATAAACCACTTAATGCTGGCAAGTGCATTAGAAGAAATAACAAAAGCTTAGGACAAAGAAACAATTTGCAATTTTAGCGCATATGATACTAACAGTTATCAACAAATAGTAAGAAGTAAATTGAAATATACACACCCTCAAAATTTTCTCACTTGGCACACTCACACTTTACACCATAAAATGTTTCATTTTAGAAAGTTGTACCCTAGAGATTTTGATGATGCAACTTGCCAAAACTAAAGGTTTTCACATTAGAGAGAGTGAGTTTTTATTTTCAAGGGTGCCAAATTCCAGAACTAATAAATGTAAGGAGCAAGCAAAAAATTGTAATTATTTGATAGCCTTTAAATGTATGATTTTCTATACAAAAAAAGTGGAGATAGATCAGGATATCACTATTACATCAAGCTACCTAAGCTCGGTAGAAAAAAGAAGTGCCTATGGCTTTTGTGTGAGGGAAAGTTCCTTGGAGGTTAAAGAAGAACTTAGAAATACAATAACACCTTTTTATGTAGAACTTGGAAGTTGGGCAATAAATGCATAGCCAATAATATAATTCAGCACTGGAGAAAAGATAATGCTCGGATAGATATATGATAAGGGCATAAATTTCAGAGTAAGAGAAGGGCATAAATTTTAGAGTAAGAGAATTATAATATGAAGAATATATGAAAGTTAAGATTTTAAATTTTTTGTTTGGCCAGGCAGATGGAGAGCAATACATGAAAGAATTTACCATAAAACTATGAAACACTGATACTTCACGAAGCCTAGCTATTCATATTATATCTGTATCAAATACTGATACTCTTTGATACTCCACTACTACTATCTGACATGTCACTTGACGTATCAATTTTTATGTTTACTTTTTAAAAGTTCGATACTTATCTAATATTTTCTGATACTTCTAATTAGAGAAACAAATATTGGATCAATTAGTCCGTCCCATATGATAAAAAATAAGTTAATATGAAAAGTGACCTATGCATAGACTCGAACATTAGCATTGGGAGAGCGATGCACTAAGCTCATGTAATTGGGATCACAAAGAGCTTTACGCACGCTAGTATTTTGACAGCAAAATGAATTTAGTATTCAAACGTTGTTGCATCCTCTACTTTAATTGACCCATTTTTACGGTCATACAAATGTTAAAAACCCTATTATTTTTTTTACCTCAATTGTTACTTTATCGTTGCTTCCATTGGATGTCAATCACACCTCTTTACCTCAATCGAGCTAATATTGTGAAAAGTATAGGACTTTAGATTTTTTATATTATCTATTTATTAAATCAAATACTCAAAAAGAAGAGCATATATCTATTTTAATTAGATTAGTATATTTGAGTTCAAGTCACAATACATGTATTATTTATCAATTATATCTCATTTGCATCAATTCAATTGATTTGATTCAAAATTAGAGTGAAATTGAACTTAACTTATTGATACATATTTAAATTTTCATCTCACCTAGATAATATATGACAGATTGAGAAACAACTAAATAAATTTTATGACATCATTTTAAATTTAAAATTTTTTAAATTCAATAGTTATTTTTATTTTTTCAAGTTAGTATCCATAATATTGCATTTAGTTGTATCAAAAATATTTGATAAAAATATAATTAATTTAAAGAAATTTCATATCAACATAGTGTATAAGTCATCCTGGTTTACCACAGAGAGTATTATATACACACACATATAACTGTCACATCCTAACGAATTAATATCCTACTTGTTTTAAGTTTATCATATTGTTGTATTCTTATTGCATCTTATTTATATCGTCATATTGTACTCGTGCTTCACAGTCGTGGAACAACATTATGGTCAAGCGATTATGAAAGGAAGAAAGGCATGCTAAAAATAACTTGATGTAGTTTATACACAAAAGCCAGAACTTACAATACATGCAGCAATGAAGTTGAATGCAAATAGTGGAAATAAGGCTACTAAAGATGATGTCCACGGTGATCTTTGATTGCAAAAAGATCAAATTATTCTGATATCCAAACTGAACCAGCCAAGCCATAGCCATATATCTCGTGCCAAAGCGGATCAGATAAGTAGCTCCAGAAAGACCGGAAGATACGAATCTTCTTGGCCGGTATGGGTATGCGTGAAATGTAAGTAATAACTACCCTAAAGTAGCACAAAATCACTTTGTGACGGCTTGGAGTAGATTTAATTCAAGAAACGAGTAAACCAAAGGACTGATCTACGACACTTCATCAGAGCAAACCGCATGCATTCCAGCAGAAGAGAGGGCTTCTTTGCCAATGTTCCAGGTGAGCGGAGAAGATAAAGCGCAAAATGATTACAATAACCAAACGTCAAAGACTGCCGGATCTCAAAGCGATAATCAAGAAAAACCCTAGACCCAGAAGAATCGAAGCGAAGGGAGCGACAACAAGGCAGTAGAAAGAGTGAGGGAAGAGGACCGACCTCTTGTAGAACAACCTGAGGAAGAAAAACAGCTACGGCGGCGGCGGCGGCGACGGGGAAGAAACAACTCCGATTGAATCAAAAGAGAAAGAACCGACGGGAGAGAAGAAAAGAGAGAGGCGTTTAGAGATTTGACAGCGCCAAAGTATTGCGTCGGATGAAAGTTGGCATCTTTGTTTAATGGATGGTTAGATGCCAAAGTGAAATTGTTAGCTTTTTTAATATTATTATATTTTTATTGTTGAACTAAAAATTAAGTTTTTTTTTTCATTTTCAAAAAAACAATTTAAGCTCGTTTTCTTTCAATAAAACAATAAATTTTTCCCAAAACTTGCTCAAATCATTTTTTATGTTAAATTTACTCAAATCTTTGAGAACAACTCAACAACTAAATTAGTTTAATTTTGGATAAATTAGTGATAGGTCTCAATAATTAATTTATAATTATATTTTTTAAATTTTTTTACTTAGTATTTTAATATTTTTTAAAATTCTTTACTTTAACTCTCAAAAATTTAAAGTAGAAAACTATGGCTTAGTTTGGTCGAAATAAAAATAATAATTTAAAAAAATTTTATTTATTTTTAAAAATATATATAATGTGAAATAAAATAAATTAATTGTATTAAGAATTATATTAAATATGAAATAAAATTGATTAATTTATTAAAAATTAAGTTAGATATGAAATAAACTGATTGTTTAATATGAAATTACTATTTTTCGACGTCGGAAGTCACGTGGAAAACGCATCAAAACTACATCCGTTTATCATTAAACAGTTATATAACTACTAGTTTTCAATTAAAATACTTTCATATTTATTGAATTAGTCTCTGAATGCTTATAATTACAAATAGTATAGAAAAATTACATGTGGATTTATCAACTTGGATATGATTGTCATAGATAGAAGCGAGAGATTTCAAGCAACCCCAAAATTCTATTGGCAACCCAGGAAAAGACAGCCAAACTAGAGTGAAAGAGGACTCATGACCCAGACGGAAACCTACCACCCATTTTCAAACACGAAGGGAGTTCTTATTCACGAAGTATGAACCACGGAGACTGACTCTAGTGAGGTCTATTTCATCTGTAAAGTGTATCAAGATATGTTTTTGATCGTATAGGCCTATATTGATCGCCACAAGCAAATTTAGGGAGCTGAAAAAATTCTGAATCTCCGACATCAATGGTCTAAGGTAGCTAAACTTTCCAATTGCCTTGTTTTCAAACAATTTGGCCATTCTGGTGAGCTCAGTTTCGTTGAAATCGAAGGTTGGTTTACCATCAATGAGTTGAACTTCTTTAAAATTGTCATGATCAAGCTGTAATTGCAGCCAATTAAAAGAAATGGAAACAGCTTTTGCTAAGGTTTTACCTCCCCAAAAATTGGGCTTGCTGAGAGCAGAGAGGCCTTGGGGGCTCTCAGATGGGCTTTTTTCATCTGTTGGCCCAGAAGAGCCAATCTCTTCGACTAAGCCAAAAGGGCCTAGTTAGCCAGCCCAATAAGATTTGGGCCGAGCTGGCCCAGTCAAAGGCTCCATCCCAGCCCTCTCCAAAAGTGGGCAGAGGGGGGGAGCAGCTTGGGCCCGCCACCAAAGTGCGGTACAGGTGGCAAGCAGAGGAGCGCCCCCGCCCTGCACACCTGACACAGTACCGGAACCGGCGGAGCTGTCAGACGTTGGGGAGGCCGCCGAGAGAAGCTGTCGGGGCCACGGATCTTACGCGGAAACAACGCAGCGATGATACGCCAAAAACGCGTCGAGAACGTGCCGAAAACGCAACGCAAACGTGCCGAAAATGCTGCGTTTTCGACGCGTCTTCCGACGTCGACAACGCGTCGAAAATGCATCGAAAACGCGTTGAAAACGCGTCGAACACGCGTGGCAAATGCGTCGAACACGCGTGGCAAACGCGTGGAAAACGTGTGGCAAACGCGTCGAAACCGCGTCAAAAACACGTCGAAACCGCGTCGAAAACGCGTTATTTTCAAAAAGTCTGCGACGCGGCTTTGACTCGTTCGCGACTCGGCTTTCACGCGTTCGTGACGCCGCTTTCACGCGTTCGTGACGCCGCTTTCACGCGTTCGCGACTCTTCGATTCCTAGAAAACGTGTGGAAAACGCGTCGCAAATGTGTTGAAAACGCGTTGATGCCGCGTGGAAAATGTGTGGAAAACGCGCCGAAAACGCGCCGAAAATGAGGCAAAAAAGCGCCGAAAACTCGTCGAAGCCACTCCCGCCCTGCACACCTGACAGTACGGGGAACCCGGCGGAGATGTCGGGCGTTGGGGAGGCCGGCGAGACCTGTCGGGGCCGCGGATCTTACGCGGAAACAACGCAGTGATGCCGAGATAAGCCGTAACCAGTCACGCCGAAGACTTTCGACCGGCGGGAACGATCGAAACCCACCGAACGGCAACAGAAGCCTGACGAGCAACAATCAAAGGACTCCGCGGCACCGCAGAACTGTTCGTTGATCGGATGTCTCTCTCCTGGGGTCGTGGCAGAAGAAGCTTTCGCTGGCGCAGGAGATGCCGAGCGACGCAACTGACACCTCCTTATGGAAGCTTCGCCGGAGCTCAAGACGACGATGGGAGCAGCGAAGCTTGCGGGCTAAAGAAGGAGAGCTACAGAATCTACGCCGGGGCAATGTCAGCGGAGTTGTGTGCCCCCAAAACCCATGCGTTGTCTCCTCCGCGCAGGGGATGATCTTTCCCGCCGCCGGCAGCCCACTTGGAGTCGCCGGCAGCCTCCCACAGCAGGTGGGTTTAGAGAGAGAAGCTCTCCAAACCCAAATAATAGAGAGAGAGGAAAGGGCGAAAATAATTCTATTTAAAGTAAATTAATTTTTAATAGTATCATTAAATTTTATAGCTAGCAAAATCAAATCTACAAAGTTTTAAGATCAAATCATCTGTGATGATTTAAATAATTAAATAAATATTTACAAAATACAATTTTATAATAATAAATAAATTAAATACAAACATTGTATTCTTAAAAAAATGTTTTAATAATAACATTTTAAAAAGTCAATGAATTTTAAAAAATATATATATATATTTAAAAAATATTATTCCTAAAAAAGTGGACAATTATATAATAATTTATTACTAATATATATCAAATTTAATATTCATAGGGATGGCAGGTCGGGTTCAGGTCTGACCTGATCCGAATTGCCTCAACTTGAATCTAACTCATTTATTAAATGAGTCAAAATTCATGACCCGAACTCAACCCCATTAATAAATGAGTCAAGTTGGCGGGTCTATCTGACTCATTTATAGAGTATTTTTTTGATAAATGCCTAACTCGAATCCTACCCGATCAGGTTATGACCAACTTGAACTTTACCCGTTTAATAAATGGGTTAAAATTTATTATTCATACTCAAAATTTGCAAGTCTGATCATATTTTATCACCCCTACTTAATAATTTAAGTGGCGTGTTCAACTGCTCACCAATGAATCCTTCACATATTTATACACCCACTCATCTCCACTAATGCAGAGCTCAAGCTCAAGCGAGAGAGATCAGAGAGGGGGAGACAGAGAGATGGGAGGAGGAGGAGGAGGAGGAGGAGGAGGAGGTATGTTCGAGGCGTGGAAGGTGCCGCCGTTCCGGATGGCGGAGATCAGGGCGGCGATACCGAAACGCTGCTGGGAGAAGAGCACTGTTCGTTCGCTGAGCTATGTGTTCCGGGACGCAGCCTTCGTCGCATTGTAGAGTTTATGGTATTGTTTTAATACATATTATGCTACATTAAATAATTATTTACATTGAGAGGGATATGACTCTTTAATTTTTGCAAATATCATCAAATAAAATGTTAATTGATCTTTATATCTTTTATATTTTAATTATGCAATGCTGTGGTTATACTATTTTTTTTGAAAATTATAAAAATAAAATTACTAAGAATTGCAATAATTTAAATTATAAAAATACTAAAAAATTTAAAATTACTATTAACATAAATAATTTTACATGTACTTCAAATCTATAAGAATTGTAATAATTAATTGATAT
>KZ452023.1:2001624-2122157 GCA_002786265.1 Apostasia shenzhenica
AATAATTTAAATTATAAAAATACTAAAAAATTTAAAATTACTATTAACATAAATAATTTTACATGTACTTCAAATCTATAAGAATTGTAATAATTAATTGATATATTTTTTTCATCACTAGTACTTTTTCGATATCTTATTTTTTAAAATATCTTTTTAAAATAGTTTAGATTAAAATTTGAATTATATTTTATTTAAAATAAAAGATTTTAATTTAAGAGCGTGCCCTGCTGTACATCTTGAATAATTAACTAATCAATTAGCCAATTATAATTTAAAGATTTAATACAAAAATTTATTCAATAAATTAAGTATTAATCTAGTAAATAATTTAGTAAATTAAAGTTCTAAATTTTGGTCAATTAGTTAATCATTTTTGAGTGCTGCATAATACTTTTTGATTTAAATATTAAATATTCAAACAAAAGTTTTCTAATTAATAAAGTTTTTATTAACATGAAATCTAAACAGTTAACGTAAAATATATGAAAAATTGAATTATAAATTATTTAAATATTTTTTTTTAAATTCAATCATGTAAATATTTGATTTTACTTATTTTCAATATTTTTAAAAATCTTAAATAATACTTATTTTAAATAATTCAGAAAACTCAGGGATGCAACGGCATCCCTACTACCTAGCTAGATTCGCCCTGAGAGAGAGGCAATTAATTTTATATTTTTATATTTTTTTTACCCAATTAGTAGTACTTTTACTATGTGATCAAATTTTAATCATGTCAGAGCAAAATAATAATAATTATCATGTTAACTTGATGATAACCCATGTATGCCTTATTTAATAAAATTATAATATTTATTTCTTACTATATTTATATCAATTTCATTATTAAATATTTGAACTATGTCTACAAAAATTTGTTTCAAATTTTTGTGTTATATTGAGTGTAAAACTTTATTAATGTTTATTTCTCTCTCATTTTATATCTATTTCTATATATATATATATATATATATATGTATGTATGTATGTATATATGTATGTATGTATATATGTATGTATGTATGTATGTATGTATGTACATATTTATTTGATGAGGCACAAATTAAATAATATCAATAGCGGATCAAATAGTATTGAATTCAATTTGTATGGCTTCTTGGTTGATGGAAGGGAAGGCATTCATGATGATGATGATGATGATGATGATGATGGTGATGCTATAGTAATTGAGAAAAATATGAAAAAAATAATGGGTATATGATTGAATTAATTAATTAAATTTTTTTGAAACATGATTTAATTTATTTTCACTCTTGTTAATGTGCTTGGCTCAAACCATACAATATAAGTTGTTAGTTTAATTAGTTGTTATATTTACGTCTGGATTTTAAATTAATTTTTTAATAAATGAGCATCTAAGCAAATAATGTTGCATAAATTGACTGATATAAATCAAAATCGGTTTGTAACATAATTTTAAAAGTTAATTTTTTTAATAATCATATTACGTTATATATGTAATTTTGAATTTTCCTATATAATAACATGTGTATCCTTTTATTTGCAATCATGTATATATATATATATATAGCTAATTCCCTAGAATATGACATATACATTGTTGATGCAAAAAATGCGCCACCACAGAGAGAAATGAGACGGCAATTTTTATGTGGAAATCTAAGTGTCCGGGAGAAAAACCACGACGCCGTCCAGGCGATTTGAATCCACTAATTGAATCTCCTCTTACAAAGCTTGATCTTTAAATTGAGACTGAATGAGTACAAGAAGGATAGAGAGAGAGAAGAAGGAAGGGTAATTAGAGAGAGCAATCCCCCCCTTATTTATAGCTTGAAGAGGAAGGGACATAGTAGGTTTAGTCTGTCACATCTGACACTTATTTCTGCGAAGGACGATTAGGGAATGGGCTTTTATGTTGTCTTAAATGCTGAGTTAACACAGTAATACGGAGGGTACGATCTTGTGATATCTCATTGAGCTGCTATTCGGCAAGGGGCTGTTGTTGAGCTGCTGTTCGACAAGGGGCTGCCGTTGAGCTATTGTTCGGCAAGGGGCTGCCCTTTGACAAAGGGCTGCTGTTGAGCAGCTATTCGGCAAAAAGTGTTAGAGAAAGTTCTAACATATATGTTAAGATATGATTATTTGAAAATCATATTTAATATATAGGTGTATTTATGTATTAATCACATGATGGATATTCACTTCACTTCTTTCTTGAAAGATAAAAAATTGATATTTATCAAAGAGAAATAATTTGTAGCTCCATTATAAATAATTTTTATCAAAGAGAAATATTTTATTAAATTAATATAAAATTTGTGTATGAAAAATTTTAGTATAAAAAAGTACCTTATATTTGAGACCTATTTTTTATTTGAAACAGAAAAAAAGCTACCTAGAGTGAATACTTATAATGACACGAATTTCAAAGCATAAAATATATTTTTTAAGATAAATTACACCCACTCTCTAAGTTTAGGCCATCATAATACTAATGTTCAAGTTTTGAAAATTTTAATATCTGAATTTCTATTTTTAAAATTTTAAGTTCTAATTATTTTTTGAATTTTTTATTATTAATTTTTTTAATATTCCAATTATACTATGCTCTCTCTCTACCCCAGCAACGAAATAGAAGATGATATAATTGTAATTAATAATAAAAAAGTTAAAAAATAATTTAGATATTAAAATTTTAAAAATTAGGATTTAAAGGTTAAAATTTTAAAAATATGAATCTGAGCGTTATTATATTTTTAACTTAAATACTCGAACGTAATTTATTTTTTTTCTATTATTTTTAGTTGTTGATTATTTAAACTACTGCTAATTGATCGAGCAATCAGATTTTAATTGAGTTAAGTTCGTTGTAACATTTTGTGATTCAAGACGTATTATTCATTTTGAATTTAGGGAACTATAGGACTTACGCACTTCTCAGGAGGTCACTCATCTCAATACTATTTCATTCCAAGTATGTTTAACTACGAAATTTCTCATCGTTAGTCTTACAGTATCATTTAAGATCACGTTATCTACTTATACAGCTCAGGATAACCCACTTTATAATGTAAAATAATTTATTTTCGTGTCATTTTCACTACTATTTATCAGGCTAAAAGTCCATCACAAGCCACACATTACCTCAATGATTTCTTGCTATTAGAATATCGCCAAGCGATCATTTCCTACCCTCTTCGGTCACGAGCGTCGCATTCGTATTAAAATTTTGTGCTAATACTACCATAAAAAAATACTAGCAAGACATTAGACATGATATTTACATATTCTTTTATGGAAAAAAATGTTTGCATATTCAATTTAATTAGTGTTAGTTTAATTCAAGTTTTGTTTTAAATTTAATTTAATTTTTAAATTTTATATTCTACATGGAAGTTTAATTTTTATAATATTCATTAATAATATTATTTTATTTTTATTTTAGTGATGGCATTAAAAAAATTAAACTATTTAGTGAAGGATAATCTTATAGCTCAGACCATATTTTTGATGTTTTGAAATTAATATTTACTATTTTTTTGATAGAATATATTATTTGCTTGTAATTAAATACAAAGCAAAGATTTAGGCTCTGTTTGGTGCAAGGACTAAAATCAGAATCAAAATGATATTAGTTTAAAAAATAATAATAATAATGATGAATAACTTTTTTTAATCATTCTATACATATGCTAATATAAAAAAATATTATTTTACTTCACATACTTAATAGTTTTCAATAAAAATATCAACTTTATTTCACATTCTAGACGAAAATACTTGAATCGAGTATTTTGGTTTAGAATGTAAAATAAAGTTGATATTTTTATTGAAAATAATTGAGTATATGAAGTAAAATAATATATTTTTTTATATTAGAATATGTGTAGAATATTTAAAAAAAATTATTTATTATTATTATTATTATTATTATTTAAACTAGTATCATTTTAGTTCTCACATCAAACAGGGCTCTACGGTTGAACCTGGTTAGATAATATGCGGTCCACATAAAAGTGCTCTCGCTTTCAACTTTAGGCCTTAAAGTTCTGGAATTGAAAGAAATCACACGAATTTATTGAGCTGAAATTTTTTTCTTTTCCTTACGTCTACTTGCTTTCTCCGACCATCTTCAATGTTATGCTTGCGTGTGAGAATGCTCTCGATAAATGTTTGACTAATTCTAAGTTCTTAACCAGATCTTTTCTTCTTTGGTAACAAAATTCTAAAAGACGATTATAAGATGGCCCTTTAACTAATTTAAGTTCAAGAAAAAAAAAGTTTCAATCTCTTCTCTTATTTATATGAAGGTAAAATACATTATCCTACTGTGTCAATCGCCTTTTGTAGATGAAATTGATCTTATGTTGAAAGTTAGATGCAGTTAGCGTGAGAGTTTGGCACGAAGATTGATAGCTGCTTAATTTTCATATCGATATTTACTTTAAATCGAGCTTAACTTAAGTTTTATATATTGAGTTGAGCTATCAGCCATAGTTGGATTGGATTAACTTGGCCCGAACTCTATTTTTTGGCCCTGTTTGGCGCAAGGACCAAAACAGGATCAAAATAGGACCAAAATTGTACTAATTTAAAAAATAATAATAATAATAATAATAAATAAATATTTTAAATCATTTTACCAAAATTCAAATATAAAAATTATTATTTTACTTTATATACTCAACAATTTAAAATAAAAATATAAACTTTATTTCACATTCTAGATCAAAATATTCAAATAGAGTATTTTGATCTAAGATGTGAAATAAAATTTATATTTTTATTAAAAATTATTGAGTATGTGAAGTAAAATATTATCTTTTATATTAAAATTTGTGTAGAAAAATTAAAATATTTTATTTATTATTATTATTATTATTTTTTAAACTAGTACTATTTTGGTCTTGTTTTGGTCCTCGCGCCAAACAGGGCCCTCGCATAATTTTAATTAAGAATTACGATTGACTAACTCAAACTCGACTCGACTCGACTCGATTGTAGCTTTGATTTTTATTGGGCAGTGGAAGAGAAGCCCAGGTAAAGCTGGCTCCCACTTTCACCCAAACAGCGACCTGTTCCTTTCCACAGGAGCGAACCTGCGTTTTAATATCAACCGTCTGCTGGGCCGCCATGGTGGGCCTTCTTGTGGGCTTGGGCCGCCTCTTGGGCCCAACATTCCTGTTCAAGATTTACGTACAGTTTTGAATTTCTCCAGAGCACTACTGTTATTTACATATCAAGTACCAAAAACTTTAATAATTACATCATCTTTTATTTTATTGAAAAGTGCAAAAAATATTTTCATCGTATCTAAATATAGAAAATATTGAAAAGAAATAATATCATGCAGAAGGCGATCAATTTTTTTTTTTTTTTTTTTTGAGAATGGAAGACTATCAAATTACAAATTAGGATCACTGTAGTTTTTTATAATATGCGTTTTCATGCTATTTATATAATATGCAAATTGGACATATTTGTTTGAAATGTAAATAAAATGATTTTTAGTGCTCTTATGTTAATATAATAGCAAAAAAATGAGAAATTACATATGAGTGCCTGAGGCACTTCAGATTTTGTTGTAAGTTCCACATATATGAATTAATTGAGGGAATATTTAGTTTATTATTATCTTCACACTATGTTATGTATTCTTAATATTATAAAATTTATCCTTTTTATTGATAATTTTATAATTTATAAAAAATTTATTTATAAATATTAAAAAATTAAATAATTATTGTCTCTATATAATATTACATAATATTAAGATAACATAAACTTAAATGCCACCTCCATCAAAACTCTCATATATAATTCAATGAGTGTCATTGAACTTATTTTCAAGTGGCTAACCTAATGATAAATATTTTATTTAAGTTATAAAATTTTGCATCTAGATTAAAAGTAATTTTTATCTTAATAATCATATTTGTTTAGCAGATTAAAATTAACCTAGTTAATTTTAAACAGGCATATCGCATTTATTTTATATTTTATACTTATACTTAAATAATAACTAATTTATATCATATTTTTTGTATATTTTAATATAATAACTAATTTTATCTCACACTATTCACAATTTTTAATAAAAAATATCTTTATCAAAAAAACTAAACTATGGGATAAAGCTAATATATCTATAGGGAATTTGAATGACAAATTTTTTATTTATTTACATAATAAACACACATTAGAGTCGCTTGAAATATGCTTTAATAATCTTTCTATGTTATTTTCATTCATATTTATTCTCAGTGTAGAGTATATGCGCATGCAATTAATTAGATTGTTAAAAAAATTATGATGAATATGTTCAAAAATATTATGCATGAAAAAGACATTTTATAGTGTTTTTTTGTGTAAATAGCTTAGTTTTTCTTTTTCAATATTGCTTGTGTGTGAATATCCTATCTAAAAAATAATTAATAATAAAAATAACAATTAAGAAAAGAACAACTTAATATTTTTTGAATCAAGCAAACAATGTAAAATAAATCTTGATCTTCTTTTATTGAAAATTTTACTTGAATGCCACTTAATTCTTAATTGCTATTTATATATTAAACATTCAAAATTTTGAATTGCATGCAACACATCTAAAATAATTTAAATTATAATTAATTTTTTCTCACTCACAATTACCTTTTATAATTGTATGTATATAAAAGTACTTCATATATAAATAATTATAAACTTTATATCATGTATGTAAGTGATTTTTTTCATGCATATTATGTTAAACTTATAATTTAAATAAATTCAATAATAATTTATGGATTTTTTTTTGTAGGTATTCATAATGTGGCTTGATTTTGTGACCTATTTGCATCATCATGGTTACCATCAAAAGCTTCCTTGGTACCGTGGCAAGATTAGAACTACATAAATTTTATGAGTCGGTTCATGCAGCATATTGGCATGTCGAAGCATATTGATAATTATAATAAGAGTAAGTTACTCTTGGGTCTTTGCGATCTATAAGATGCTTTAAATTTTGATTCAGGATAATCTTTCACATGAGTTTCTAGATTAAAAGTATACTTCAAACTGATTTATAAATTTTAAAATCTTTTGTGCAGGGCTTTGAGGCTGGTACATTGCCCTGTTTGGCGTGAGGACCAAAACAGGACCAAAACAGGACTAAAATGGTACTAATTTAAAAAATAAAAATAATAATAATAAATAAATTTTTTAAATCATTCTACACAAATTCAAATATAAAAAATATTATTTTACTTTACATACTCAATAATTTAAAATAAAAATATCAACTTTATTTCACATTCTAGACCAAAATATTCAAATCGAGTATTTTGATCTAAGATGTGAAATAAAATTTATATTTTTATTAAAAATTACTGAGTATATGAAGTAAAATATTATTTTTTATATTAAAATTTATGTAGAATAATTAAAATAATTTATTTATTATTATTATTGTTATTTTCTAAACTAGTACTATTTTGGTCCTGTTTTGGTCCTCGCGAGTCGCGCCAAACAGGGTAATGTCAAATTGGTCTCTTACTTATTTCCCTACGGTAAAACTTAAAGGATCAGTTTGAATCCTCTTATTAATTTTAGGAATATACATAAAATTTTTTAAATTGTTTATACTTCAATTTAAAATGTCCTATCTACTTCTAATACCTATAAATAATTTACTCTTACAATAATAATGAAACTTGTGGTAATTACATTCGAGTCTATAGCCTTTTAGGTATAACAAAAATTCCATGTAGGTCTATAAAAACACTTATCATCTAAGTCTCTCTTATACAAATTATTTTTTTACATGGGTCCTTTCTAATAAATTTTTTTAAGTTTAATGATTAAGTTATAATTTTAGAAAAATTTTAAAAAATATATATTTAAGTATTTCTAATTGTCAATATTCTTACTTCAACTTTTATTTGTTTAATATTCTAATTTATAAAAGTAATTTATAATATTTAAATATATATTTTAAATTTTCTGAATAATAATTTAATAAAAGATGTCAAAAAAGAACCTATATAAAAATGTTTTTTGGCAAGATAGATTTAGACGATATGTTTTTATCTTTGTATACCTACATAGAATCATGAATCGATCTGTGTGTTCGGAACTAATTATTTATATTTACTATTATTTTGAATTAAATTATGGACATTTATGATGATAATTTCTAAATATTGCAGGAATGGAATTTTCTAAGGGGAGCTCTAACTACAGTAGATAGGGATTATGGTTGGATTAACGACATCCACCGTAACATTGGAACACATTTCGTCCACCATCTCTTCCCACAAATACCACATTATCATCTTGCAGAAGCTGTGAGCTTTCCATTTTATATTTTCTTTTGATTTTATGTGTATTGGTATCATGATTTTAAAATTTGGTCGGAACAGTCGAATTTTCGATAGTTTCAGATCAGTTTAGATTGAAAATGATCTAAAAAAAACTACTGAATTTGAGTTTTAGCTGAAACATGGTGGTTTCAGCGGTATCAGTCAAATTTAAGAAACTTACCTCTCTTAAAAAAATAATAATAATTAAAAAATTTAGTTTTAGTTTTATAAAATTTAAATAATTTATAAAAAAGATCGAAAATTAATGTAGATGCTGAAACTACCAATATTAAAATTATCGAAACTAATACTCTTGTCTTATAATTGAAAGTGAGTTTTAGAACCTATAAAGTTAGTGAATAAAAAAATTGGACAATTTTATGCCAATACCTAAAATTTTTTTAGGGCTCTTTTGTTTTCAAATTTATCAAACAAATCACTGTAAATTTGACCATTTCAATAATTCAGTCATTTCAATATTTAAGAGAGGTAAAATTTTGAACAACACTTAACTGGAATTATAAAAAATATTTCTGTTGTTTACCATGAGTTTAAAATTATCATTGTTAAATTCTACCTAATATATAACTATATTTTTACTTAAAAAATTAACTCACATTTCATATTTATATTTTTAAATAAAAATTAACTCTATTTCACATCCTCACACGTAATAACTAATTTATATTATTATATTCTTCACACATCACAACATAATAACTAATTTTATTTTATATCACATGCAATTTTCGATAAAAAAATATATTCATCCAGACTTATCCTTAATATTATTAAAATTTACCATTATGAACAAACCCTCCCTAATTAACTCTCCTATTTTCAACTATATATATAACTCTCCTCATAGTTATTTATTTAGTTAGTTTGATTTAAAATTAATTATGTGTTATTAAAAAAATTAATATATAATCAATGGAGTGAGTGTACTTAATTTTTTTGATGAAATTTTGTACATAATTTTCATTACTGGGGCATAGAATATTTCATTTGAATTTTTTTTTTATAATGTTAGCTCATTCTTTTGCATTGTTCATATACAAACGATTTTCCAATCACCACAATATATTAAACTAATAATTTGATCGACACTAGAAGTTAATTGAGATGCTAATTTAATTATGTTTGAATTTCATATGACTAACGTGAATTTCAACATTGATTAAAATTAATTAATCTTACACATCACACATATATTAAATATTTTAATGTGAACGGTAATATTTTAAATATACATAAATTTTAACATTAAAATTAATTATTTTTTATATTCAATATAAATTATAAAATAAAAAATAATTTTACACATCGTGCGTATATCACAAAATAATATCATGCTAGAAATTATATATACTTTTATCCCAAATAAGTATAACTTTACAAAAAATTAAATAGTTACACAAATGATAAATATTATTTTTTAAAGTTATATATGTACGTGTATTATGATCTAAGCCCCCTATTTGACACGAGGATCAAAATTAGGGTTAAAATGGTACTAGTTTAAAATAATAATAATAATAAATAAAATTTTATTATATTTTACACAAATTTTAATATAAAAGATATTATTTTATTTCATATATTTAAGTATTTTTAATAAAATTATCAATTTTATTTTACATCGTAGATTAAAATACGTGATTTGAATATTTTGATTTAGGATGTGAAATAAAATAATATTTTCTTACGTTATAATTTGTGTAGAATATAATAAAAATTTTTTTTATTATTATTATTTCTTAAATCAGTACTATATTTCTAGTCCTTGCATCAAGCAGAGCCTTAAATGTTGACTCCATGACGGTACAAAATATGCAACCAACAACATTTAATAAGAAGTCAATAATAAATATTAAGGAAGTTTAAGTTAGAACTAAAATAATAATGATGATATTCCATATATAGTTTTAGTTACTAATTAATTTATCTAACTTTCATTTATTTTTCTTGCAGACTAAAGCAGCTAAATTAACCAGTTCTTGGCAAGTATTATAGAGAGCCAGAGGCCCTGTTTGGTGCGAGGACCAAAATAGTACTACTTTGAAAAATAATAATAATAATAAATAAATTATTTTAATTATTCTACACAATTTTTAATATAAAAAATAATATTTTACTTCACATACTCAATAAATTTTAATAAAAATATAAATTTTATTTTACATCTTAGATCAAAATACTCGATTTGAATATTTTGGTCTAGAATATGAAATAAAGTTGATATTTTTATTTTAAATTGTTGAGTATGTAAAGTAAAATAATATTTTTTATATTTGAATTTGTGTAGAATGATTTAAAAAATTTATTTATTATTATTATTATTATTATTTTTTAATTAGTACCATTTTGGTCCTGTTTTGATCCTTGTGCCAAACAGGGCCAGAGAGATCTGGGCCACTCCCTCTTCACTTGTTCAAGGTTTTCATTACAAGCCTGAGAATTGATCATTTTGTCAGTGATGAAGAAGATGTTGTGTTCTATAAAAAATATATATTACAAGTTTTAGAATTGATTATTTTGTGAGTGATGTTATGATATATAGATGTTATTTTCTACCAAAATAATTACAAATACCCATTATATTTAATTAAGAAATTAATGTGAAATCAACTTCAAGTGATCACTCTACAATAAATACATCATTCATTGTCTTCAGAGTCTTTTTTTTTTTGCTTTTTATTTTTTAAACTAATTATTTTTTTTGACATCATATTAATTTGACATGTTTTACATACATGTTCAAGGAATCTTCTTATATTACATGTTTTATGTCAATTTTTTCCTATTTCGATATAGATTATAAATCTTGTTGACATTAGAAAATGTTCCTCTATTAGCTACCTTAGTGTCTACAATAAATTAATATTTCATTTTATTGCGTGTAAACATTCTAATGATTAGCTTTACAATATATTGTAGAGATTCCGGCAAACCATCACTTACTGTTGTTAGATTATATATATGAGAAATAAAGGTATTTATGACGAAACAATTTGTCACAAATATTTTTTTACAGAATAAATCTGTTATAATAGTTATAGCAACAGTTCTTATTGCAAAATGTATTGTAGGAGTGATGATTCTATCGCAATAATGTGAAACAAACTTTGCAACAATAGTTTGTCAAAGATCTGCGGCAGAATCTCGACAAATATGTGATTATTACGTAGTATATATTACAAATTAATCTCTTCTGATTTAGGAGTAGAAGTTCAAAATTAAGAGGAGCATATAAAATTAATAGAAACAGCTTGTACTACAATTTTTTTTTATTCCATTCCAATTACATATAAGATCCATATAATAGTTGCCTTAGCTGTATAACAACACGAATTTAGTTGAATTACTTGATATATAGTGAATAATTGTTTAAGAGTAAATAATTGGTTGAATTTTCTTAATAAATTATCTAATAGTTGTATAAAAGCATGCGTTCAATTAAATTACTTTGATTTGTGACAAATATTTTTATAAGAGTAAGTAATCAATTTAATTCCTTTCATATGTCATCAAGATCTTATTTACTGGAACGAAAAAAAAAAGTATTTTGTTCCAATTAACTTACTGGAATGATCTAATTTTACGGCATAATCTTGATATTATGCATATAAAAAAGATTATATGTGATAATATTCTTGGTACAATTATGAATATTGATGGTAATTTTCTAAAATTATGCCACCAATTTATGCCATGCATATCGAAAGAATGTATGTAATAATATTCTTGTAATGACCTCGGCTAGCTTTACCTCGGCTATTACGCAAATTTTTTTTTGTCAAATAATTTCACTACATCTTAATATAAATTTATCCTCAATATACAATTACCACATTACACCATGAATAAATATAAAATCTTAAACACAAATAATCTAAAATAATTTTTCTAATTATTTCTCACCCATGCCTCTTATGTTTGTGCTAAATCTGTAAAAATATTACAAAAAGACGTCAGTCTACCAACAGAACTCAGTAGAAGATATCAACTAGCTATGAGCTACATAAAATATTTAATAAAGTTTTATAATCATAAATTTATTATTTAGAGATTTAAGAGAATTATTACATATATACACAGCAATATTCATGAACTTATATAAAATAAATAAATAACATGATAGCAATGACTATGATAATTATACATACTTAAATTATATAATAGAAGATATCAAATAAAAATTTATAACACGAGTACTATCAAATAAATGAGTATGTATATAATGAGTTTCTTATGAACAATCGAATAATGTATATGCAAGATACATAATAACTTAGCATAATGTGAATACTAAACATAAATAAATATAACAAATAAATATAACATGATTTGCCTATTAATTATAATATAAACATGATAATAGTGGTAGAGAATACTTTGGAGTATAAAAAATATAATTGAGTTAAATTATAGAATAAAATACCAAGTTGTACTTTTTAGTGTGAGTAGTGAGATATGTATATAATGAAGGTAGAGGTACTAAAAGAGAACACAATGGCATTACAACTATTAATGTCACACGACATTTATAAATAAATGAGCCGTTTGTATTGGTAGATCAGGTAGAGCAAGTCTACTATGTGATAGATAATAAAGATCTTAATTAGAGAGTAGTTATTAAGGCTTTACCATGTAATTTGTATGATATATCTTCAGTTGCACATGACAAAAACAATGATGAAGAATTCTGTTGGAAGGCATTTGAAAATGTTGAAGGTAACAAAGATGTGACATTTTCTTTAAAAAGAGTAGACGCCAAAGCAGTAACAACAAGAAATACCAGAGAAACTACCAGAACATATAAGAATGATACTGAAAAAAGCAAAATTATAAATGCAACTGAGAGCTCCAGTGATGAGCTATGAAGATATCAATAAAAAATAATAAAATGTTATATTTCATTCATAATCATAATGATATTTTTAAAAATATTAATTTTAATTAAAAGAGTATTTTATTCAATCTATTATTTACTACTAATAATTACTTATTTTTAACTAATAGATGAGAACAGTTCAATAAGATAAAGGTAAAAGAGTTTGAGAACAAAAAATAAATGAAGAGTATTCTGAATATCAAAATGAATCACAAGTAAATGAAGCTACAATTATCAGAGCTCAAATGCCCATAAGCCTACCAATATATCGAGGATAGATGTGCAGGTAACTCTTCTAATATAAATTTGTTTACAAATACTTAAAAATATAATATTTTTGTTATTCTTATATTTATTTATTTTTATGTTATGTGTATTATCAACATGTTATTTTATTTAAATATTTATTAGTATATATATTTGTTTTTTCAATTTCTATTTCTTCTTATAATTCTTGTAGCTTCATCTTCAACTAGAAAGAAGGTAAGACAAAGAACACGTGGGAAAAAGTGGAAGAATCTTCGCCTATTGCATCCGGATCAACCAAACCCTGAAATTGACATCTCTAAAGAATTCAATAGAATTGTTGGAATTAATAGAGCTCAATTTGTCACTGAAGTTAGACAAATCGTTAAGAAAAATGCTCCATTGAATGTGAGTGGTTGGTCCAAGCTTAGTCAAAATAATGTCGATATCTTAATGAAGCAAGCGAAAGTAAGTTGTCTATAAAATGTTAATATTAGAATAAAAAAATATATGTTTGTGATATTAATATTTATATATACTTAAAAGAAAAATTTGTAATTCCAAATGAAGTGCATGCATTGATTGCTATATATAATAGACCAACTCAGATCATTATATAAGAGTTGGAGATATGAATTACAACAATTGGTCAAGGGAAAGAATAGATATCAAGAATGTTTAAATGCTCAGCCAGTTGAAGTAGATCCAGAACAATGGAAATGGCTTCTGAGTTATTGGAGAGAAGATAAATTTCAGGTAATAGTTAATTAGTATATATTACTTATAGTACTAAAATTAACTTTGGTTTTAATTTATGAATATTATTTTTTTATTAAATGTAGAAGCTTAGTGCAAAAAATACATGAAATAAAGCAAAGCTTATAATGTTAACTTGTTCTGGAACAAAGTCAATTGCAGCATATATAGTTGACATGATAATATTTTTTTTGCTTATTATTTCTCATCTCTCTGCCTCCTTAGTTCAACCCATAGTGCATTTATTTGCTCTAACATATCTTTTTATTTGTTGTTCTTGAGCTTGCACATTAGCTTAGAGTTCTTGTCTTAGTCCAATCTCAGATTGCAATTGAGCTTTTAACTGTTCCCTTTCCTCTCGTTCTGCATTCCTATTAGATTCAAGTTGTTGAGATAAATTATCATGAATTTGATTTGTGGATAATCTACCTTTCCTTATAGGTTCAGCTCTCTCATTCTTATAACACCACCCGATTTGTGCCTAAAAGCTTCAGTGTATGTGTTAGAACCTTCTCTAACACCCCTTGCCGAACAGCTGCTCAATAGCAGCCCTTTGTCGAACAGCAGCTCAACAGCATTCTCTTGTCGAACAGCAGCTCATCGAACAACAGCTCAACAGCATCCCCTTGTCGAATAGCCCCTTGTCGAACAGCAGCTCAACAACAGCTCAAAGAGAGATCACAAGATCGTACCCTCCGTACTACTGTGTCAACTCAGCATTTAAGACAGCATGGGAGCCTACTCCCTAATCGTCCTTTCCAAGAGTAGGTGTCAGATGTGGCAGACTAAACCTACTATGTCTCATCCTCTCCAAGCTATAAATAAGGGAGAATTGCTCTCTCTAAGGAGGCTTCCTTCCACTCTCTCTCTTGGGCTGAGAGGCCACTCTTTTTCTACCCTCTCTCTCTCTTGTACTCATTTGGTCTCCCATTAGAGACTTATCTTTCATAAATTTATTTTGTAGGATTCTAATATTTGAAGAGTATTGTTAAACTGCTCACAAAGTTATGTATTAACATTTTTTTAACTCAATTTGTTTGTTTTAAAGTAAAATGTTATAAGATGTGATTTTAACTTTCACCTATTTATCTTGCAGGACCTTCAGAGTTAAAGAAATATTGGGTTGATCAAAATTAAAAATATATTTGTGACTGAAGATTTTAATATCATTTTGTTAAATTATTTTCTAAAAAAATTGTAGATGTATCCTAATTAAAGTATAGTGGTTAATTTTTTAATTAAAATATAGTGGTTGTTAATCTTTTTTCTTTTTAGTAATATAAGATAAGCACTATTGTATATAGCATTGTTATTTATTGGAATAGTTGTTAATGTTAAATTAGTAGTATTGGATGATTTTAATTAAATTTTGTATAATTGATATGTACACTTAAAATTTATTTTTCTTTTTTTGTGTGATTTTTTATAATTTATGAGTACTATTATATTTTACTAGTAGTAAAGAAATATAATGTTAGTTCCAAAAATTTATATATATATATCATAATCAAATTTAAATTTATCACTACTATTTTATTATTAGTCAAATTATTATTTACTAATTATTAAAATTTAATGACCAAGTTAACGTTTTGTTACTATTATTCAATTTATAATATAACGACTAAATGTATATTTGGCCAGTAAAATAATAATACTTTATTGACCAAAGCTAGCTATTACTGACCAAATTATTAGTCTTTTTATTGACAGAATTTTGATTAGTAAAGAAGAATGATTTAGTGACTAAAATATAGATGGTCCGTAAAATTTATAGTGACAAGGTTTTTTGTGACAATAATTATGACCAATATTTAGTCATTAAAGGTATTTTGTGACGATTTTTTTATATTTATTGACCAAATTTTTTGTTACTAAATCTCTGATTTCTTGTAGTGCAAATAATTGTATAAGAGTATGAATTCAAATGGATTACTTTGATATATAACAAATAATTATAAAAGAGCAAGAAATCTGTTGAATTATTTCGATATGTCATCTAATAATTATAGATGAGTATTTATTTAACTTAATCTTTTTTTATTCTCATTATTTTAGCTCATTTACTTTAATGTGTAGAGACTACTTGTATAATATTTTGTAATCCAAATATAGAGGTATTGTTAGCTTTGGTCTTAGAAAATTACTTCCCAAGAGGTCACCTATTCTGTTACTGCTCCACCCAAAACACGCATAATTATGGAATTTCCCTATTATTGTCTCACGGTTTTGTCCCAAAAAGATGTCTCTATAATTTAAGATTATATTATTTACTTATGCATTTCAGAAATTTCTCTTCTTTTGATTTAGTATAATTTATTTCTGTGTCACTTTCACCACTCATTATTCAACTTAGAAGCTTATTAGGAGTCATATTTTGCTTCAGTAATTCTCTTTTTTATAACATTACTCCGTAATCACTCCCCGCCCTCTTTGGTAACGAGGATCATAAGCCCATCGCTTTCACTTGATTCGTCTTCGAATAATATGATACTATAGAAAGTTGGCTCTAATACTATATTGTAATGTTCTATAGTCTGGATATAGATGTATTTTTGGCTTTGATTTATAGAATTATATATATGACTTGGTACTTCACGGTGATCACTCATCTTATTACTACTCTAGGCTTTTTAGCTAAATCACACTTAACTGTAGAATTTTTAATCATCAGCTTCATGGTTTTTCTTAAAAGGCTTTCCTATCATTTGAGATCACATTATTTACTTATACAGCTCACGAACTTCTATTCTTTTTCGATGTGATATGATTCTTTTCTGTGTCCCTTTTACCACTTGTTATTTTACCTCAAAACTTGCCATGATTTACACTTTATTTTAGTAATTTTTTTCTCTTAAGAAATCACCCGGTGATTACTCTCCGCCTATTTGACCATGGGCATTACAAGTTGACTAAGAATAAGTAATTAGTTAAAGATCCTTAACATATCATTTATAAGTTATATAGTTGAATATTTTTAGTTAAATTATTTCAATATACAGTGAATAGTCTTTTAACAGCTTATATTTGATTGAATTTATTTGATATATTATTAAATAATTGTATAAGAATATATATACAAAATTACAAATGAATTATTTTAATATATAAATAATTATATGACAGCTTAAGATCTATTAAATAAATTTGATGCATCATAATTGAATTATAATGATATATTATTACTAGTTGTCAAGAATCAAGTAATTAATTGAGTTCTATAGAAATTTAGCAGCATATATTTGATTGAATTTATTTGATATATTATTCAATAATTGTATAAAAATATATATACAAAATTATAAATGAATTATTTTAATATATAAATAATTATATGATAGCTTAAGATCTATTAAATAAATTTGATACATCATAATTAAATTATAATGATATATTATGACTAGTTGTCAAGAATCAAGTAATTAATTGAGTACTGTAGAGATTTTATTAAATAATTGTATAATTTAACATATTTATTTAAATTATCTTGATATAAAGGTCTTTCGATTAGGAACAAGCTCACACTAACATAGATTTTCAAAATTAAAAAAAAAAACAAAAAAAAATCACGCTGATATAAATTAGGTGTACACAAATCTGATATTCCGGGTCAACGAATGACACGCATTTAGATTTACGCTTTTACCCCTGAGATCCCGGGGCCCCCGCGCGGCGCATTTGGCATGATTACGGCACCAGCCACCAGTCAAAAAAGTCTTTTTACCTCATCATCACGGTGATAAGACCCGCAACGACTCCCTGCCTCCTATTCGTCCGGAGACCGCCACCGTCCTACAGCCTTCTGTGTAGCCTTCCTGCCATTGGGCCACGTCACTTTCGTCTTATCTGTCCCACCTGGCTTTTGCCAATCAGACGCTCGCTACAGCGCACAGCACGCCGCTACATCGAAACCCCGAAGCAACCGTAACGGGGCGCCACAGCCCTGATCTCGCGCTGGCTCGTCCCGACATCGGACGGCCTCGTTGGGCACCGGGGCTGCCCGACAAAAGCCTGCGGAGCCCCAATGCGAACAACTTTCTCTCACTTTCACTTTCTCTCTCATCTTCATCCTCACTTCCCCCCTCTCTCTGCGGGATCAGCTGCTTCTTCACCTCACCGTTCTCGTAATGAGGGCGGAGCTGTCGAAAGCTAGGGTTTAGGCGGTGGTCTGGGAAGATGGGCAACTGCTGCCGTTCGCCGGCGGCGGTCGCCCGGGAGGACGTCAAGGCTCACTTCCACGACCGGAAGGACGGTAGTGTGGGCGCCGGCGCCGGCGGAAAGCAGCAGAACGGCGGGGCTGGTGGCGGGCGTCGGATGATGGTGCTCACCGACGGGAGCTGGGACGCGATAGCCGGGGGGATCGAGGAGAAGTATGTGGTCGATCGGGAGTTAGGGCGGGGGGAGTTCGGGGTGACCTATCTGTGCATGGATCGGGGCTCGCGGGAGCTTCTGGCCTGCAAGTCCATCTCCAAGCGGAAGCTCCGGACTGCCGTGGACGTCGAGGACGTGCGGCGGGAGGTCGCGATCATGCGCCATCTGCCCAGGAGTCCTAGTATTGTGAGCCTCAGGGAGGCCTGCGAAGACGACAATGCCGTGCATTTGGTGATGGAGTTGTGCGAGGGCGGGGAGCTTTTCGACAGGATCGTGGCGCGCGGGCACTATACGGAACGGGCAGCGGCGGCTGTCACCAAGACGATTTTGGAGGTCGTGCAGCTCTGCCACCGGCATGGGGTCATCCATAGAGACCTGAAGCCAGAAAATTTTCTCTTTGCAAATAAGAAGGAAAATTCCCCGCTAAAAGCGATCGATTTTGGATTGTCCATTTTCTTCAAACCAGGTGGGCTTTGCTATCTTGTTGGCTGAAGTTGTTAGGCTCTTTGATTCATTAGGTGATAGCTCTATGTCGAGACTCAACCAATTATTAGTACTCTGGTCCTTGACCTGTGTATTTGGTCAGTGAGAAGTAAAACTAGTAACTTGCTGCATCTCTGTATTCTCTAACTAAAATGTACATGCTGCTGCTATTGCTGAATAGTCATAGAGGAGTAAACATGAAAAAAGGATTACTTAATTTAGATTTTTATCAGCTACCATATAAAGCCTGTAATGTGGTTTCATCCGAGATATAAGGTTATGGAAGTCATTCTTGAGGTTGCTTGTATCATGCTTACCTGAGTTGGTCTCACAATAAAAGATCTCAGAAGGAGGCTGCAACAACTGTCATGGAAGCAAGAGTTAAATCTCCATAAGATTTATAATTTTATGTATGCATTTTAGTTTGTTTAAAGAAGAGGAAGAGTTAAGATTTCAATCATGTGTGATGCATTAAGGATGAAGCCAATAATTTCTTGGTGAAAGGTTAAATTCTCTTCTTTTTTTTGATAATCTCTTCAATGAAGAATATTAAAACTTTTTGGAGATCTAGGTACTCTCAAGGAAGAAAGTAGGTTATATTTGTGTTATAATACTATTTTCCCTTTAAGGTTGATGGGCAAGAACTACATAAATAGTCATAGGTTTTTGTAATTATTAGTTCTAGATTAATTAAATAAATTTTCCCACTTCTTTTTCTTCTTCGTTCCCCTTTCTCCATCGATGTACTACATCAGGAGTATTCACAGAGGTCCTTTAATGGGAATTAGAAAAGAAAGCCATGCCAATCAAATATTTTAGTGTCTTCAAGAACATGTGGTGGATTCACTACTAGGGTGAGGGCTATTGGTGGCAGTTTGAAAGAGTTGATTATTATGATGGACTACATCGAGGTTTTTCTATGAGTTCTTATTTTTTGACTTCCGTAATAGATGAGTTGGCTATATGTATTCAAGGTGAGATTATCATGCACGTTTTGTGGATAGTATAATTCCAAAAGATGAAACAAGTGATGGGGTACTCAGAAGTTGGAATCTTTAGCATAATACCTTAGAAGTTAAGGGTTCCAATTAAGTAGAAGACAAAATATATGCATTGTACTTTTGATGATCTTAAAAAATAAAGTAACAAGTTGCGAGACTAGACAGGACAATAGTCTCATTATGCGAAAACTTATCAATTGTATCATTCACAATAATGAGAGTATAGAGGAAGATGTTATTCTTAGGTCTTGTTTTGTAGGAATATGCTTTTGAGATGATTTGTCTTGTTTTTGGGTTAGAGAGAGAAAGAAATTTGTTTTGATGTTTTGATGTGAAATGAAGTCATTTTATTATTAAAAATTATGTTGGATGTAAAATTAATTTGATTTTTTTTTATTAAAATATGTGTAAGATGTGAAATAAAGTTGATTTTTAATATTAAAATTTATCTATGATATGAAATAAAGTTTATAATATTAAAAATTTTATATGATATGAAGTAAATATAGAAAAAATTGGTGGCATGTTTTTAGGAAATGATTGAAGTCTTTTGAGACCTTTACCAAGCAAAGCCTTAGAGTCCATGTGGGGTGATTAAAATGGAGGAATATGCCAGAAGTTTTATATGAAGGAGAACATTTTGTAAAACTGCTACTAGACTAACTATGCGATGTGGAAGTAAATATTGGGAAATTAAGTAACATAGTATCCATAAGATAAGTGTAATTGAGATGCGAATGTTGAGGTAGATGAGTGGCCACACCAAAGTGAGTTACATAAGAATTGATTGTGAGGAAGAATGAATATGATACCAATTGAGGATAAGGTGAGATGTTTAAGATTATTTGACAATTTCCATTGTCAGTCTGTTGGGGTTGTAATACGTAAGTGTGAGGGATTCAAAGATCGAAAGTCAAAGAGTGTTGTTTTAATTAGAATTGAATGAAGAAGAGAAATCCATTCGGTTACTTTGTGATTAATACTTTGTTGTTCTTGTTGTTGTTGTCATCATATAGTGCATTAGCATGGTTAAGATTATAGTAAAATTATCTCATTAAACTCTTAGTTTTGATCTTGGGATAGAGCCAAAGTATTTTCTAGGGTAACAGGGTTGTCCCATATGTTTCTATGGCTATTACTTTCCTATTTAAAATATTTTCCTCTTTAAAATATTTAAGATTACTAATAAGTGTCATGAGTATAAAATGGCGTTTTATTTCTTCCCTTCTCTGTAGCCTCAACTTTATTTTATGTTTTAATATAATACTAATAATTACACATCTTTTTGACACTATATCAATCTATTTTAAGCACTTTTAGAGACTGATTTATGACATATCAGTGTATTTGAATAGAATAATGACGTTTTCACAACTATTCGTTGCATTAAGGATGAATTCAAGCCAAATATAGGCATTTAGAGAACGATTCATTGCATAATAAATTATTTTAACTGAATACTTGCAATTACAGGAGTATTCTATTATTTCTGATAGTATTTAAAGAGAATACAAGCAATTTATCTTTAATCTTGTCTATATCTAGGCATTTTACCATAATACTTTGATTAAAAAACTAATATTTATAATTATACATTTTTTTAATTGTACATCAATCTATTATAAGTTGTTAGGCACTTTTAGAGATAGATTTATGACATATCAATATATTTGTTTTGAATAGCGACTATTCATTACGTTAACGTTAAATTGAAGTAGAATACAAGCATTTAGAGAATGATTCGCTGTATAATAACTTTTTCTAACTGAACATTAGCAATTATACCAGTATTCTATAATGTTTCCTTCTTGTTGTAGAGTCATCGTAGGGAAAACAACAATAATTTCCAAACCTTTATCCCACTAGGTGGGGTCAGCTATGTGTCATTTATTTTCATTGCACTCTATCAAATAGCAACTCCCTATTTAGCTTAAAATATACAAGATTATTATTATATATATATATATATTTTTTTTTTTCATGTCTTTTTTGGTTTTTCTTTTTCTTTTTCTACATGTGAAAGATTCTATAACTCAACTCTTCTTGCCAGAGCTTTTATGGACATACAATTTATATGTTCAAACCACCTAAATTGACTTTCTTTGAGCTTATCCTCTTTTGATGCTACTTCAATTTTATCATAGACATAATTATTTTTTACATTATCCTTTTATGTATATTTATTCATATTCACCTTAGCATTTTCATCCCTGCTACACTTATTTTATTTGTATATTTTTGCTTTATAAGTCAGCATTCAACACCATATAACATTGTTAGCCTTACTACTTATAGAATTTACTTTGAGCTTGAGTGAGAATTTTTTTATCACACAACACACATTGTAGGGAAAAAAACTAAATGCTGGATGCTTAATAACTAATAAGTTACAATTGAATGAAGATTTTTGTGTATACTTACTGATTCACCTTAACATTTTCATCTCTACTACACTTATTTTATTTGTATATTTTTTGCTTTATAAGCCAACATTCAATATCATATAGCAATATTGGCCTTACTGCTATTTTATAGAATTTGTTTAAGCCTAAGTGGGCATTTTGTTATCCAACAACACACATTGTAGGGGAAGAACTAAATGTTGAATGCTTAATAAGTTATAATCGAACTAGATTTAGACATCCAATATGATACTAGTTTAATACTAGTTGCCATTCTTTTATATTTTCCTACTTGAAAGAAAGAAAATTCTCAATCACTGCCACAACCTATTTTGTTATACTTGACATCCCAAATTTGGTTTGGCCATCAAATATTTATAAAGTTCAGAATCAAGTCTTGTAATTTCTCTTCAAGTTGGTATAAAAGTTTAGCAAAATGGCAAATTTTTCTTATGGTCCAGTTCACTCTCATGATGCATCTGTTATATAACAAAAGGAATACATTGCATTTGACATTTATTTGAATTTGAATGTCTTATAATAACAAGTGAACACCATTACATTTGAGTTGAGTTCAAAATTTTAGGAATAGAGCATTGTGAATGCTGGGAATCTGCAGCTAGCAGTTTTTTCATAGCTTTGCATATATGGATTCAGTAGTTAGAGATTACTACATAAATGAAAATTTACTTCTATTTTGGGTATTATCTTACTGGGGATTACTACTTGCTGTTATTTTGTGCATTTTCTCTTAGAAGTAATAGGATTTGACTTTGAATTTGTATCCATCATGTCATACTGCTAGTCAAACATAAGATGGAAGATGCTCTTATTTGAATTCCTTGACAAGTTGTTTGCTGAACATGCTTCTAGTGCCATTTCCTAGTAATGTGCAGTTTGATCCTTAAATGTAGTGGATTAAATATGAAGAATGTTTGTGGATCATGGAGTAGTTTTTTGTGCATGTAAGCTATCCAAAAAGAAAAAAATAGTTTTGTATATTTAATACATGGTCGGATTAGCTTCACTTTTTTGGAACGAGATACTTCATTTAGCTATTTGTTAACTTACACTTTGTGTTGATTGTTTTTCCATATTAGTTATGCTATTTAAACTTTTTTGCTAGAATTTAATTAATCCAACTTTCATGTTAGAGTATTCTTGGTTTTCCGATTCTCCATGCATGCATATTGCTTTACCCTTTTTCAGACATTCATTGGAAAAATTTTGATGCCCTCCAGTGTATTTGTCTTGAGCGTCTCATATGGTTATTTTTGGCTTTATTAGGTGAGAGATTTTCTGAAATCGTGGGAAGTCCATATTACATGGCACCAGAAGTACTTAAACGGAATTATGGACCAGAAATAGACATCTGGAGTGCTGGAGTCATCCTCTATATTCTTTTATGTGGAGTTCCGCCATTTTGGGCAGGTAACTTTCTTTTGAGCCATGCTAAAATATACTGTAATGGGTTTTAATCATTATTCCAAAGGTAATCTACCATTTTACTTGTTAACTAGTTTTTCTTTCTGCATTTCAGAAACCGAACAGGGAGTTGCTCAAGCAATACTTCGTGGAAATATAGATTTCAAGCGTGAACCGTGGCCTAATGTTTCAGAAAATGCAAAGGATCTTGTTCGTTTAATGTTGGAACCTGACCCAAAACGTAGGCTGACAGCTAAGCAAGTGCTAGGTATTCTTTGCATTTTCTATTGATAGTGGTTCAAACCATGAAGTTCTTCTAATGCATTCTATTACGACATTGAATTTAGTTTTTTATTTGTTAATGCACCCCAGTTTACTTTCAAATCCTTGACCAAGCCAACTTTCTATTTGTAATAAATAATTTTTTTCATGTAGCCTATTAGTACTTTAGAGAGTGAAATCCTTATTTGCTCATAAAATTGCACAAAATAAATTGGTGCAAACTCACATGGGCATTAAATAACCCTTTTAAGTTCAATTTTTGTTAACAGTTGTGAAACTGCTTGTGAATGTGATAAGAATGTGAAGCTCGGATCTTCTATAATATATACATTAGGTGGAAGAAACATGGAGTCTTCAGGCAGATGTGATGACTAGATGAGTGGGAGAATGTAGTTAAAGAAATGTTCCATCTGTTCGGTGGAACCAATGGATGATGTTTGAAGAACAGATCGCTTGTTCATAGAGCATATGCATTTTGTATTGGCGATCAGACTAAAAAAATCGGATTGTCCCATCCAATCAAACAGGTAGGCTGATGCGGTGAAACAACCCAACCTTTTTTCTTTGTCCGAGTTTGTTATGCATTATCTATGTGAGTATGATATGTTAGTCCAACCTTAATAAGCTGATCTTTGAGGCTATTTTGGGGTGTAAGAGGTTTTGAGTATAATCACTTGTAATCTCATTTTAGAGACTCTTGACGAATAGTGAAATTTTTTTTTTGCGGCTGTTGTTTTCCCAGGATTTGTGGTTTTCCATATAAATCTTAGTTTTCTTTTTTTTAAAGCTTTCTTCTATGTTTTGCATTGATTTTTTTCTCTTTTTTTGTTAACTACATTTCTATTGCATTTGTGCGGGATATTTCTTAGGATATGTTATCACATGTGATTCAATGCCCATCAACTAGTATCATAACTTTTGATTCTTTTTTTTTTCACATGGTTGATTGAAATAATGGGAGCATGCGATGGATGATACAAATGTGAAGATAGATAGGTTTGATGGCAAGAACTTAGATTTTGGATGATACAGATAATGAATCTATCATTAGTATTAGTATTATATTAGAAGGTATATCAAGCCCTTACATGGGAGAAGATAGGAATGATAAAACAAGAATGAGATGTTTTTTGATCTTTAAGCATTGAGATTGATCAAATTTATATTGGCAAGGAGCACACCTTTTAATATTATTAATGAGAAGACGGTTACAGGTTTGATGAAGGCTTTATGTAACATGTATGAGAAGCTTTCAACGTTGAGTAAGATGTATTTAATGTGTTGCCTATATAGTTTAAAGATGGCCGAAAGAACAAATTACATCATTGGTTTTAATGTCATTACAACTTAGTTGAGTTTAGGGCAAACTATTTTTCAGTGAAAGCTCTTATTTTGGTATCTTCCTTACCTGAGAGTTGGAGTGCAATTGTTACAATTGTGACTTGTACGTCTGACCGGAAGAAATTGTAGCTTCTGGGGTTTTGTAATTAGACTCTTAACAAGGATACACATGAGGGAATATGGAGAATCGTCTGGCATCGTCTTGCTTATAGATAGGGCTAGACGTAGAAGTCTTCAAAGGTATTGGAAAATAGATCCAATTCAAGGGAAAGAGCAAGTTGAAGCCACCTAGTGAATGAGTTTGCTGGAAATGCAATTAGAAGGGTCATCTAAGAACATTATAAGGACTCAAAGTAAAATAAATACCAATGTCAGTATGGTGATAAGTCTATAAATGCAACTATTAAAGAAGATTAGACTCAAGGTGCATCATTTTATTCCACCCCATGTTAAGAGTTAGTGCAAAGCTTTTACTATTGGAAAGTCTAGAAAGGTTCATCTGGTAAATGATAGATAATTGGAAATTACAGGAAAATGCAATATGCAGATAAGGATGTTGATGGATCTCTCGAAAAGTTACATGATGTCAGGTATAATCATGGTCTCAAAAGAAATTTAATTTCTATCGTTCAGTTAGATAATATAGGCTATAAGACTATATTTGCATATTGCTCCTGGAGGATCATTTGGGGTGTTTTGGTTGTGGCTAAAAGAATGAAGCAAGACTTTATACGATCGATGAGAACAGAGATACTATTGATGTTGTAGCATAGAAGAGAACTTTGTGACACTACAAACTTAGCCACATGAGTGAGAAGGAAATGGAGGTGATAATATCAAGAAGTTATCTACTCAAACTAAAATCCATTGGTTTTTAGAATGACTGTGTTTTGAGAAAGTAATGAATAATTAACTTTGTCATAACAGAAAGAGAATGACATATTAGTAAGTTAGAGTTAGTTCATAAAGATGTTTAGAGGCTATGTCAGTAGATTTTTTTGGTTGTTCCCAATATTATATTACTTTTATTGATGATTCTACTTAGAACGTATAATTTTATTTATTGAAGAATAAATCTCATATATTTCTCACTTTCAAGGTGTGAAAGGTTGAGATAGAGTGTGAAAGTATTTAAATATTAACTGTTTCATATCAGACTATGGTGACGAGTATGATAGTAAGGAATTCAAGGATTTCTGTATGGAGAATGACATCAAGATGATCAAAATAATATCGAACGGGCTACAACAAAATGGAGTCGTAGATGAAGGATAAATCTGTTTATGAATATGCCAGAAATATGAGACTCCTTTTAGGACTACCAAAGTTATTATGGGCAAAGGTGGTTTGTACGACAATGTATTTACTCAATAGAGAACCTTTAGTTCCATTAGTCCTAAAAATTGCTAGAAGGGTTGAGGATAGGATTGAAGGTATATCTTTCTCAATTGAAAGTTTTTGGATGTCTTTCATATGTGCTCGTGAATGCAAAGAAGTGAGACAAGCTGGGTTCCAAGGCAGTGAATTGCTATTTCATTGGCTATGGGGATACTTAATTCAATTATAGATTCTTGAATAAATTGAGCAAGAATATTATCACGAGCAATGATGCCACTTTTGATGAGAGCATTGTTTACAATTTTGGGCTAAAACTTTTTCGTATATTAAAGGAAGTAAGTGAGATCGAGTTGGAGGATTTGTTTTGAGGTACTTTAGTTAATTCTTTGATGCCCAATACATTTATTGAACTTAAATTGTTTTGAGCATACAGAGACCTCAGAAGCGGAATAATAAATGGGAGTTGGAACTTGTCATGCCATTGAAGTATGTATGAGTCTTATGAGTCAAGTTTTGACCTGTTAGTAATTGGGTTACTATCGAGTCTTTGTGTCATTATAAGTCTATGAGTCATGGAAAGGCAGTAAGCAAGATAAAATGGGAGAACAGTGTAACGGGAGGAATATCAAAATAGTGAATTAGCATCTCCTTCTGGTTCATTCCTCTCTCTCTTCTTCTTCTTGCTCACTCGCTCCTCGATCATCCATATGATTTTTCAATTCTGCTGGTATGAGTTGAACAGAATGGATGTTTCTTTGGCGTTGTTACATTTTACTTGAAAAAGGAACATCTGTATGTTGTTGCTACTATTAAAGACATTCAAGATTGCAAGTAAAATCCCTTGCTTGTAGTAATTCTGCTTTATTGTGTTATTCTTTGTCTTGTTTTGTTTCTTTACTTGTCGGGATTTTCCAACCTTATTACTGCTTAAACACAACATAAATAATTGTTGCCATAGTATCTCTTGTAAATTTTCTCCGTGAAGTTTTCTACAAAGTAGATTTCATTACACATATTCTGCATTATGTTCATGAACTCAGCGAGTTTTAGTTTTTCTGTGATTATCAATTTAAAATTAATTTAAACTTAGGTGCGCCTTGTTTTTTTAGTAACAGGATAGGCAAATTGTTGGGAGGATAATTCAAAAATGGTCCTCATCATATTTTCGAAAGTTCCCATCATCTTTTAAGTGGCCAAAAACACTGTACAAAACGTTATGTAATAAATCAGGGAGTGCACTTTTACAGTCAGTCAGTCAATGAACTATTCTTTACATTTCCAAAACAATGGACGTATTTTCAATACACCTTGCGAGCTGTTCTTATATTGTGGGTACTGTTGACTTGTTGTTTTGGTTGCATACAATTTTTTTTTTTTTTGAGAGAGGCATACAATTATTTTCTGTAGCTTTGCAGTAGGGTACAGCTTCAATCCTTCCTTAAATATGTCATGCTCTTATACCTTTCATTGCAAATCAGAGGTCTCTCTCTCTCTCTCTCTATATATATATATCTATCCTAGGCACTGTCATAATGTTTGTTAAACCATCGTAAAAGTGAAACAATCGCCTAATCCTTTGTTCATTTTCTCTTTATTTTTAGAACATCCTTGGCTTCAAAATGCTAAGAAAGCTCCAAACGTTCCTCTTGGTGATGTTGTCAAATCACGGCTGAAGCAGTTTTCAAGGATGAATAGATTTAAAAGAAGAGCTTTAAGGGTTAGTTTTGATCTTTTCATTTGTTAGTTTCCTACTTCCTGTACACAAGTATAATTTCTAGTCTAAAACGTACTTAGGTTCTGAATCAGATAGTATTCTGTAGGTTATTGCTGATCACTTATCCAATGACGAAGTTGAAGACATGAAAGAAAAGTTTAAGATGATGGACACTGACAATGATGGCATTGTTTCGTACGAGGAGCTTAAAAATGGGCTTGCACAATTTGGAACCCTACTTGTAGAGTCTGAAGTGCAGATGCTTATTGAAGCAGTAAGTTTAATGTCATCTTAAAAAATCTTTTCTTGTAATGTTTCTACCTTGCAATGCAGGCATGATTTTTTTCCCGTCTTTCTAGCCACCTACAATATTATAGATGCCCACATTTTCTTTTCTTTTCTTTTTTTCGCAATTAAGTTGGCTTTGCACTTACGAAATCTAACAAATAGAACCATGCCTACCCTCCCATAAATTTCTAGAATAACCAACATACGTACTTTTCCTTCTTTTTCTGTTATAATCTCATTATTTGACTTTAATGTATTACTCTTCCTAATTGTTTTAAAGCTTTACCTTCATAGCTCTATTGTCTTGTGAGAACATACCGATCTAGTTCCTCTCGCTCAAGAAAATAAAGTTTGTTACTCCCAATAATTTGTTTTGTAATTCCTATTGAGTGAACCAGTTATTCTTGCTAAACTTTCTATGTTCCTATGATGTAATCTTTAGCAATCTTTTGATTCGATCTCTTGCTTCTTTAGCAAGGGAACATTCATGTGGGAGGAACATTAACAGGGTTCAATGCAGATTTGAATTGCAGATCAGATAACCATCACATATATTAAAATGGATGTGATTCCAATAAAATTCAACCGGGCTGATTAATAATGTTTTCACATGATGTATGTGATTATGCAGTTTTTCTTATCAAATTATTGTAAATATTGACCTATGTTTTACTTACTAGGTACTTATGGTGTATAAACTTACTAGGTACTTCATATTTGGTTTTAGATGGCATTATACCTATCCTTCGGTTTGGTTATGTAAAGGTTGGGTTTGGTGCTTATTTTTGTAGGACAGATTTGATTCATGTAGGAATATGTATTGATTTTAGTGGAGCTACAGTTGAAGCAATAGCATTGTAAAGACCATGTACTGGTAATGTTCTTATAGTAAAAAATAATTCCCGGAGAAGTTTCACTATAAGATGAGAATGAGATAGAAAAATGCTTGTATAGTGTTTTAGTTGTATGAATAGTGGAAAGAACAGATATCAAAGAGTACCCTCAATTCCCAATGATGGGGATGTGAATAATGAGGATAGAGGTAATTGGGAAAAAATAATTAAGTCTACCTCCTTGAGTAGTTTGTGGCTTGTGAGTATTACCACTATTATGTTTTTGTTTAGGAACTTCAGTGAATTTGTAGGTAAGAATGAAAGTGCTATTGGTGATATGAAAAGGGCCATTATTACAGTACTAAGTAGGAAAATCAACATCACATTAAATTGATCAGGTTATAAAGCTTGATCTTTCTTTTCGTAGTGGAACATACAAAGCATCGGATTGTACATTTGAGAATTTGACGCATGAGATGCAAAAGTCATAAGCTGGAATCGGACAACCTATCAAACTGTCCGATAGGCAATCAGACCGTTTGATAGGTGCAATGGAGCATTTGATGCACAACCTGACACAGCGTAAAGAGTAGATCAAATGATTGATCAAACGATGATTGTTCCGTTCGATGAGTTGATCGGACTGTCTTGTCATTTGATCGGACCATGATTAAGTTATCTTTTCATGCGATTAGATTTTTTTTTCATGTGATTAGACTGCCCTATCATGCAATTGACTATGAAGCATGAGTACAAAATAGCAATATAGATACTATATGATATAAACATAATAATATAATAAATCTTAAAAAGTAGGATACATATACGTTAGCATACAACAATTATATGTCTTCTACTGTCGAATACATTTGTAGGTTCTAGTGACATCTAAAAAAAGTATAAAATACAACAATTAAGCATCAACTGTGGTTGTTGTCCATGAGAATTCCTTATGCAGATCACTCCGCTCACCTCGTCAGAGCATTGTTTGACCATCACGCAACTTGCCGATGACGTTTTGCTGTCTCTGGCTTCGCCCATCCTCCCTATAAGATTTCTTTGACCTCTCTAAAGCTTTCGGTTGTCTCTCTAAACTAACTTTATGAATTGAAGACCTCGCATATCCTCTTCGTTGGAACCTCCTTAACCATTGTTGGCTTTCCCTTCTCCGATGTCACTGTCAAATCAGTCAGTCTTGTCTCCAGCCAACTTTGAGATCCTGCATCCGATAGCTCAAAACCTCATGCTCGATGTTTGAGATTGGGAAAAAAAGATTAAAGGGGAAATTGCTCCTTTAGGTTTCCTAATTCTATTTCATTACATTTAAGTCCTATTTTGTAGTTTTAATTTTATTTTGATAAAATTTAATGTATTTCGCTCTTGTAACACATCTTGGGATTTACATGTTATAATGAATCCTTTTTGTGCGCGACTCGACCCGTGGATGTAGGAGTTTCACTTTGATTCACATAAATTTGGTGTTATAATTTATTTACAGTTTTTAAATTTATTTGGATGTTTTGATTGCTCAATTTATGTCACATCACACCTTACAAATTTCTTTGTTAACACTTGGTTAATCGAAATAATGACAGCAAGTGGTAAATGATGCAGAGATGATTGTCGATCAATTTATGAGCAAGGAACTTGGAAGTGATTGATTGCATTTGTATTTCTAGAAGACCTATTGTACCAAAAAAGTTCTATCAGCCTTGAAATACTAGGTTGCACCCAAGAGGAGTGAAATAGGTATATGATAAAAAATCATCGATTAAAAATAGAAACAAGTCAAGAAATTTGAATGAGTAAATCAGTGTATAGTAAGTAAAGTACACTGTTAATTTTTCAGTGGTTTGGCGACAACACTTTGTTCACACTCAGGTCTCCTTTATACCCTTGCTTTAGACTACCCAATCTCCTTCACGAAGGCTAGTGGAGAAACCTAAACTGCTTCATAGAAGCCGATAGAGAACTCTGGTGGGGACACAGATCAGCTTCGAATTAGATGGCTAGGATGATGTCATGTGCTGAATCAAAATTCAAATTCAAATTAATTAGAGCTATTAGAGATTTTCATATTAGCTTTATTTTGATTTGATTCAGAGCATATCTGGAAGATTTGAAGACTCACCACATTTGGATCTGATTTTATTTTATTGTAATAGAATTAGTTCTATATTTGTTTTTATTTATTTGGTATTTTATTTTCTGTATTTAATATTGTATTTTCAAATTTCTACATGAGATCTCTCTATATAAAGAGGTCGCCTTGCATTGTAAAGGGATGGTATTTGATGAATGAAATTATGTTTGAGTTTTCTCAGAGCCTAAACTCGGGTTAAGGGGTTGATATTCCGGTGAAGGAAAGGGTAGCGTTAGCCTTTGGTGAGAATCCTCAAATTGGCCTAGTTACGCACTTTTCAAAAAAAAAAAATCTTTGTGCACTCACCAACCTCCGAAGCTCGCTTCGCTCGCAGCGCCGTGCAGTTTCGCCAGACTCGTTTGACGCGCCCGCGCAGCTGCCCAGCACCTAGCCGCGCACTCGCCTGCCCGCTCGCTCGCCTGCCCCCGCGCCCGCCTGCGGCGCGCCGTTTGCGTTTTGTCCGTGCGTCACCCGTACTCGATCAGATCAGTTAATCATCGTTAGTGACTCTTCTCTGAATCAAATCACTGGTAAATTCTTTCTCGAACTCCACTAAGCTGATTATTTGACTTCAACACAAACTATTCGCTTGACTTGGATTATTTATTTGGCTCTAATTGTGTGACCCGATATTTCTTTGTGTATTAATTACTGTTGGATTTAACTGTGAGACGTCTGTCCTAAATTCCTGAACCTCGGATCTGATTTATTGAATTTAATTTGACGCCCTAATCTAAGTTGATAAATTCTTATTTATCATACGATCCAGTTTAATTTTAATTTTAGAATATCTTAATTTACGGGATTCAAAATCTTATTTGTCATATAATTTATCTAAAAAATATTTTTCTCTTAATTAAAATAATTTGCTAATCGATTTTGCTGAATATAAATATAAAATATCATTGGTATCGTTTTCCATCCCGCATCAAACTCGTTACAAAATGTAGAGCTCCTTCGCAGAGGCTGGTGGAGACACCATATAACAAATGATCTTAGTCTAGCAAAGATTAGAAACAAGGCTACCCAAACAAGATCACCCAATCACCTTGTCCCAAAAAAAAAGCTTGCAAGTTGAATCTTTGCAATAGAATCTACAAGAAATATGAAGATCTGTCTTGGTTCAAGAATTGATTGAGAGAAAACGTAACTTTGCCTCTAAAATTATAATGTTGTTACTCAAAGACTTGGCTCTTTTAGAGAATTATATTATTCTAGCAAATTATAGTTTTTTTATCTAAATATCCTTTATTTATAGAGTTCTCACAGCTTTATGACTGGTTGGTAAGTTGAATTTCGACGATGGAAGATTCAATAGCTACTTCTTAAATTTGCTTAATGATTGGATCTCCCGACCCAATTATCAAACCATCCAATATGCTAAAGGCTCAACCATTGAGCCGACCATATACGGATCGGACTATAGATTGGACCTTCTGATGATTTAATCTGTTTAATCTTAAGTTTCAACTGTCCAATTACCATAATCAGATCATTCGATATATTAATCATTCGTTCGAAATAAATTTCTACCATTTGATTGAGATAACCGAACGGGCTTATTTTCTATTTATGGTTCGATCTACTTTATCTCTTGTGTAATAAAAAAATGCCCTTTTTTTTGGTAATTTGCAATTGGATTAATTGAGCAAATATAAAGTAGATTTAACGGCTCGGTTCCACGTCTTGTCCTAAATAAGATGGAGCCAAAAAATATTGTATTTATTATCATATAGATATACAATTCTAATCCCAGTTTGATTGTATTTGAGCCAAATTATTCTTTCATTTTTTTATACTGAGCCCCATCGAGCAATACAAAATAGATTTGACGGCTTGGTCTGATCTTGTAATTTGATTGTCCAATAATGTTCGATGCTTAACATCATACCATGTGAGTTCAGTTATGACAACTAAAAAAGCCATCAATTGTTGCCTATGACAATAGTATGAAATGCTAACATTACATGAAATGCCATTTGAGTCTCCATTCCTTGGTGCTAAAAATGACGAAAAGTTTGTGGACAGTATGAAGATTATTTTTAAGCAGCAAATGCAAACATCACATGAAATGCCATGAATGTCCATTTGTTACTAAAAATCATAAATGTCGGAGGATGTGATATATACACACACACGAACACATTTAGAGAGAGAGAGAGTGAGAGAATGGTATATATATAATATGTATTCAGTGGATGCATGTAAATATGCATATGTATGGAATACAATTTTTTCCTTTTTGGAGTGTCCATTGATTCTTTCTCATTTCATTCTGGAAGTTCTTCACCAAATCTCTTGATTTTTCACTTAATCTTGTAAAGCTGATTCTACAATTTAATTAGCTTGTCTGTTTATTTCTAACAATATACAATACTTTGTTGTTAAAGAATGACATAACATGCTTCGTTCTCTTATTCTTCTGATGGATTTAAAATCTACCTTTCTGCCGCTCAGTTGTGGTCTCTGTGCAACAAAATTGCAACCTGCTTGTTCTCATGAAATCCACTTTGATGAGCAGGTGGACACCAATGGGAAAGGAAAGTTGGATTATGGTGAGTTTGTGGCCATCTCTCTTCACTTGCAAAAGATGGCTAATGATGAACATCTTCGAAGAGCATTCTCGTACTTCGACAAGGATGGAAATGGCTACATAGAGGCTGAGGAACTTCGTGAGGCATTGGCAGAAGATGGAGCTACAGATAGCACTGATGTGGCTAATGATATCTTACAGGAAGTTGACACGGACAAGGTACCACTCTTACCAATTCTAATGACTTCTAAATGGAGTTTGACTTTCTGCCTTCTGAAGCTTGTAATAGGGGTAATTTGTATCCAAAATTTGTTTAACACACCTCAGTTTGTCTTAATGGGATGGATGCCACGATCAAATTCATAACGACGGGGTAGGTTGGTGTTAACATGTGAAAGCCCAGGTAGACATGACTGGGTATATCAAACCCATTTAAGCCAACTTTGAGGTACTCCTAATGGGATTTGTATGTGGATCAAATTCATACACCTTAGATGGATTTGGGGCTTGCATTCGAAAACCTATGATAGACTAGGCTGATATGGGTTTTTCTCACCATTTTCACGAATTCCCATATTTTAAATGCATTATTGAATACTGTACACATGGCTTTTACTCTTTTCAATTTTGGTCTTATTTTACTGTTTTTTTAGCTTTCCATATTGATTAAAGAATACTTATTCACACATATACATATATATATATATATATATATATGCATTTATATTTATCTATGTTTTTTTTGTGTATTGCACATAAGTTCATGAAGCAATTCTTTTTATTTTATGTGTCAGACTAGTAGTGGATCTAGGTGATCGTGTAAACCAATAGTTAATCTAGGAAATGGGCGGGGCATGTTAGGACACGGTGGGTATGAATTATATGATCAAAACCTGATATGGCTATTATTATAAAAAAAAAAACTGATATAGCTATGAGAGTTGGATATGTTTACAACCTAATGTAGATATGAGGTTGGCTGTAGCCAACAACGTTGGCAAGGAGTCCAGTTAACCAACTTCAGACGTGACCTAAATTCTTAGAGGCAAAGGTACACTCCCCATTTGGATGTTGAAGGCCCCCAGTGGTATGAAACTGCATAATGCCACTATCCTTAAGCATTATGCTACTAAACCTTTTTATTAGGACTATTTTTCTCAATAGAGAATTGAACAAGCAGGATTGAACTTCACAGAACTGTAAACTTTAAAGCTTCTGCAAAGCAGGATGTATCAATTTATAACTAAAAAGAGAAAAATAATAATTAAAATCAACCCTCATCGAGGGAACAGCCTGATTCAATCCAGCTAAGAATTTGTTGAACAAAGAACCTAAGTTCTCCGTGAATCCCAATTTTTTTTGTCAAGGGGACCATTTGAAGAATCTAGTTATTCAATGCAATAACTTGATGGGCCTTTACCATGGGACATTCTCCATCTTACCCAAAGGAAATCATATGAACAAGGAGGCCCAATCCCCCTTTTTGAGGTTTTAACGCTCTTCAGAACTTAAGCGTCTTATCGAAAATCTCTATTCAATAATATCTTCAAACTCCTCAAAAATAGAGAAGGTTCTGTGGATTTTCTATTCCTTTGGAGACTTCAACTCCTTTGAAGACCGTAATTTCTTTAAAGACTACAATTCCTTTGAAAATTCATTTCTTCCAAAATCCCAATCCTTTTGAAGACCTCAATATTTCCTAAGGACAATCAATCCCTGCAATGATATATCATCTCTCTTAGTGGCCACGACATTTTTCAAAATATTGTAAGCCTTTCAAGGTCGATTCCTTTCCAAGGGACCATTTCCAAGCCCATTTCAAATTCCTCAGGGAGTGAAGTAAAACCTCGAGGAAATTCAAAACTTTCCTCAAGTATGGCATCCCATTTATTCCTAGTTGGTCTAGCATAACTTTAAAGCTAAGCCCAAGTACTTCAAAGTAAATTAAATTTTTGATAGCAAGTTTCTATTCCTTTGATATGCTATCACAAATTAAATTTTTGATAACATGCTTTTGTGCTCCTAATACACTATCATAAATCAAATTTTTAGCAACAAATTTTCATGCTCATGCTGCACTATCATAACTTGAACAATAACAGACTCCCATATCCTTAGTACACCATTGTAAATGTTTGTAACAAGCTTTAATGCTCTTGCTACACTATTATGCACTTCCCCCACTTAGTCTGTCTTAAGGTGTTGACTTCACCTAATGTCTTCATTAGACTTGTAATGCTTACTCCTTGATAGTAAACTGTCATGCTCTTGATATGCTTTCTCCTAAACTCAATGAGTTGAAAATGTTAAAAATAATCACAATTAGATAAACCCTAATTGCACAATTGGACAAAGCCAGTGTAGGTTTTTTGAGTAGACTGAGTTTGTTGAAGATGGCACCCCTTGAACTTACACCCTATGCTCCCTCTGATTCATTGGAATATCATTGGAGGAGGGAAACGTGGCTCTTAACGGATCACTCTGTAAATTTCTAGACAGCTAACTTAAATGAATCAGGTTCATAGTTGAATTTTGGACATGGAACCATGAGATCTTGATAAGGTTCTGCACCACCCTGTTTCATCCACTGTGAGACATCTCACATATTTGGTAAGTTGACTCTCTCTTTATTCAAAAGTGTCATTCCTTGATAATAAATGAGTAATTAACTATAGAGGTTTGCATATATAGTAAACCTTCGATCCCTAGATCTTTGAAGTTTTAGAGGCATTTTTCTCTAAAGCGAACATTTGTTTCATGTATGTCTCAAAATTATATTTCTCTAATTAAATCGAACCCATCTGGTACGTTTGTTAAATCTTGATCTCTTAGTACACATCACCGAGACATAACACTTTAAAATTTCACTCAAGTGTTATTTCATTTTATGATCCATTGCTACAATGGTCTAGAGGTTATTAAATAGATTCAATCATAGTTTAAGAAAGTAATACACACCAAAGCTACTTAATTGGCAGAAATCTTCAATTAAGCCAATCGACCACTAATCTTGCCTAATCCATCAAAGCCTCATCCTTCCATCCAAATTGATACGTCTACATCAGGTGTAGAATTTATTTGAGATGAATAGAAAGTCTGTTGATGTGATGTCCCTTCAAGTTCCATTATGTAAGAATTTCAAGTGCCTCAAGACTATTGTCCTCGGTAGTACGTGTATAAATGAGAATATTAATTACAGAATCAAGGCGATTAAAATGAAGAAGTGCGACTTGAGTTTATGCAATAGAATGATGTTTAAGGTCGAAGAAAAACTTTATAATATTGTTATCTACCTAGCTATATTGTAAAAGAGAATGTTGGATAATTAAAGGGCAAAACATCAATAAAATTAGTGTAGCTAAAATACGAGTGCTAAAATAGATGAGTGGTCACACTAGATGGAACTGCATTATAAATGAATATATTGATTTATAATGGCCCCTGCACATATATTGTGATCTATGTCACAAGGACAAAAGGTAGTTGTACAATAATTATTTGAGATAGGATCATAATAAGTGACTTTAAATCACCTGAATTCACAAGGATTGTTATACGTAGAGCTCAATGAAAAACTCAAATACTTTGGAATAAAAGCTTTGTTTTTGTTTTGTCATTCTTATTTGTTGGTTCTTCAACTTTTAGTCTGATTAAACAAAATATTTTTTTATCACTTTCACATTGTATATAAATTACTTTATAGTTCAAATTTTTTTTATTATGTTTAGTTATTTTGTCAGTTGACATATCTAATTGGTCACGGTAGATCAAACTTGTCCTATATATAGTTAAGGGTAGAGTTGCACAATTTCTTCAATCAAGTTGTAGGGGTATGTGGTGGGAATATAACTAATTAACTTGGTGGGTTTCCACTATCGGGCTAATTAATAGCTTTGTGGCATTTTTGTTGTTATCATGTTTGTCAAGGAGATATCCTGGTTGCTAATTTTTATCTAACCTAGGGGCAACCTTGATGTCCTTTTTTGATGAGATCTGCATGAGTCTCTTTTATTGCTTTTACCACTTTTGAGACAGGCTCAAGCAGTATGTGATGGGAATATAGCTAATTAGCTTTCTGGGTTTTGATTCTAGGGTAAATTAATGGCTTTTGTAGCATTTTTTTGTTGTCATGTTTGTCGAGAAGGTATCCAAGTTGCTAACTTTTGTCTAACCTAGGGGCGACCCTGATGCCCTTTTTAACAAGATTTCATGAACCTCTTTTACTTCTTTACCTCTTTGAGACAGGATGAGGGACGTTGCAATTGTCAAGGACATCAATTGATACATACGCATATATACATATTATATATATATGTCAATTTATGTATGTATCTATGTGTGGGTGCGCCCGAGGTGGTTAAAAAAGAAATCAAGGGGATTGAGAGCATGGTAATACACTTGTACCATTGATATCGCTAGCCTAAAATCAGATTTTCTTTTTTTCTTGCTGTAGGATGGCAGGATCAGTTACGATGAGTTTGTCGCTATGATGAAGACCGGAACAGATTGGAGGAAAGCCTCGAGGCACTATTCCAGAGGAAGATTCAACAGTCTCAGCATCAGGTTGATGAAAGAAGGGTCACTTAATATGGGTGGTGAGTGACCTCAATGACATAAGGCTCCATATTTTACTTGTTCATCTTGTCTTCACCATGATTTGGATTGCAGTGTAATTAATTAGTATTTTCCATCAAAAAAAATGAATGTTCCCCCATGTTTGATGCTGTTTGATTTCTTCATTCTGTGTTGAATCTCCTGACAGTTAGTTGTAGAGTCACGTTTGATTTTCTGTGATCTTAAACGGTGAACAAGGGCACAATAGAATTGTGTGATATGCTACTTGAAGTCTCCAGGTGTTAGATTCACTCGTCTTCAGCCGTGATCTTAATGCCTACGAGAATGATTCTATTGGTTAATAGGTACTGATGACATTTCTGCCTTTTCTTTCACATACAAGTTTGTATGTATGTATATATGTATGTAATTATTTAGATCAATAATATCGAGGTATTGTATTCTTTGGTTTAACCCAAACCGGTCCTCACATTTTTGTTTTTAGAAAGCGGTTCAATAAATTAACTTACAATCTTACATATTTAGCCTAATATATTTTTCCTTTATTTCTGACGTGGAATAACTCTTGTCCATTGCTATCTTAGGAGTAGCTACACATTTTTTGAGTCCTTATTTTCACCAATCACTCTCCATCCTTTCCAGACTTGGTCGTTGTAGGCCTTTTAGCTTCCGTTTAGTTCGTCCTCGAACCAAATCGTACTATGAAATTCCGCGTCGATACAATAGACGCGATCTAGCCAATGCTCGAGGTATTGTCTACTTTGTTCCAGCACAAACCTAGCCAAAACCCTAAGCTCAATTGCATACTATGATTATTGGGATGGGTCATCTTTATGATCGATATTCATCTATCAATTTGCACAATTTTGGTTTGAAATATTTTTAAGAACAAAAATGCCAAAACTCGGTGCTACTCAGAGTCCCAATCCTCATACTTTGCTCAGTTCCCTACAATCTAATTTTCTTCTGGGGATATGCATATTACTAAACTCCTTGAAGAGCTGGGCAAGCCTTTGAACTTTGGTCAAATACTTCTTCAAAATAGTCTCAAGCTTCAAAGGTTTCTTTAAATTGGTTGACCACAGTAGTGAATTGTTGTATATTTATAAGTACTCTACACTGACACCTCAAGCGAACTCGACTCCAGCAATTAATGCTTCACACTCGACTTGATAGTTGATGGCTGGTAAGTTGAACTTGATTGATCGACGAAACTCATATCAATTGAAATAGCGAGTAGAGTGCTAATTCTCTAATAGTTTCTCATATGACCATGTACATGGGCCGTTTACAAAATATGCTTTCGCTCTGATGGATGTGTTTCGAAGGTAGTAACTTCAATAATGAAGTTGATGAGAGTTTTGTGTTTTAATCACTTTTTGAGGAACTATGCTAATAGTGTACTTGCCAAGCTCTATGGGCTACTTAATCGCCTAGAAACTATAAAAGAGTCGAGAATGCGCCTGATAGGTTGATCAATCACCACCTTTAGGGATTAGTCCTGCAAATAAGGATGAAATTTTTTGGTCTCCATAATCTAGGCCATTGCCAACTTTTCTAGGACCAGATACCTTACCTCAGCATCTGTAATAGCATCTTAATACTGCTAAGAATGTATCTGACATAAAACACTGGACATTGCAAGTCACCACTTATGTGCGGACAAGTACCACAAAAATAGTAGTATCCAAAACTCCATGATGTATTTCCAAAAAAAAAAAAAAAAAAAAACTCTGTGATGAAGTGAAATAGTTTCTCCCTTCGCAGATGCAACAAAGATCGATGTTGTAGTGAGGCACTTGTTGAGGATGATGAAGGCATTTTCGCACTCCTGAGGCCACTCCACGTTCTTCGCGCCCCTAGGGCACATGAAGAATAGAAGCCACGTCTCTGGATTTTTAAAAAAGAGTGAACGAGGCTTGCCATCCACTTGTAAGATCTTAAACTTCTAAAATGGTCTTTGAAGAAGACATATTAATGATAGGTGACTAGGTACGACATGAACTTGCCTAAAGTAGTTTCGAAGGCACAATTCTTCTGTTCTAGAGTTTTATTTTTCACCCAATTGTCATTGATATATGCTTCATGGTTTCTTCCTCTATATTTTTTAAAGACAATGTTGATAAGTACCTTAGGCATTTTTCAAACCGAATAGCATACTTTTTGGTAAAAGGTATTGAACTTGGTTATGCATAGCATCTTCTCTTCGTCTTTTTTGACCATTTTTCTTTGTTAGTAGTGGAAGAATGAATGCATCTAAGAAACTCATCATAATAAAATCGACAGTTCGGTCAACCAAAGTAATGATTCGGGAAAGTGGGTAAGAGTTTTTGGGACAAATTTCATTCAAATCCTGAAAGTCGACCCACATATGCTACTTTTCATTGTTTTTTTTTTCATGGCATTTTTCAACCTATGGAGGATATCAAACTTCTCTTGTGAAGCAGTCTTCTAACAATTTACCCAATTTGATCTGAATGGCTTTGAAACGTTCTCCTTCGATAGTTTTGCTCGTTTTGTTTAACAGTTATAGTACAATCTATACCTACCATATTCAAGTACCTCAATTTACATAGTATGGAGATCTGTAATGTTGGGTTTTTTTTTTTTTTTATCAGTTAGAGATTAGAGATGAAACTTTTTTTTTTTAATCAAAATTCCCTTTCTTGTGCCAGGATTTGGAGGTGGAAGGAGAAGAGAAACCATATTCTTCTTTTAATTTTTCCCATCATCTCTACTCTTAGAGAGTGTGTGACTTTCTTGTTTACATATTGCATCTCAAAGCGGTTGGTTTGTGTTTCGGGTCTCGAAAAAGGCATGCGTCCTAGAGGAGGGTATGCTCCTATCTCTGGGATTAATAGGTCTCCCCCATCCAAGAATAACTGAAAAGTAGGGGACCTAAATTGCGTATGCAGGTGCGATAGGAGGGAGGATCTATCACTAAGGGCTGGGCAACACAGCTAGAGACTTAGTTCTTTTATCTCTGGCCATCTTGAGTCACTAATCTCGAAGATAGTGCTAAATTTGATTTAATGGTGGCGCGGCTTGTGCCGCAAAGAATGGAAATTTGAATGCAGAAAGGAGATGACAGAACTCAGGGAAGCCGATAGAGTGGCACCTATTGTGCCGTTGGGGAGGCGTCGCTCATATTGGTTCTTCAAAAATAGGAGCCTTTGGCTCTGTCTCGGGGATACGTCAGTGGAGTTGATTGACGAGGGATTGATGGCGCGGCTTGCACATGCTGTAGGATTGATGGCGAAGTCGATTGTAGAAAATTATGGTTAAATGTTGGCTGGTTGGACAGGAGGGAGTGTGGTGATCACTCGTGTTCGAGCTAAGGCGATAGCTTGAGTTTAAGTACACTCACTGATGGTGTAGGTGAGGGAATTTACCATTACATGGAGTTTGTCTAGCTCCCAACCATGGTATTAGGCCACAAAGGCCCTGGAGGGAACTCTGCTGTGGGAAGTATAGGCCTCCTCCAGGTCTTCATTGATAACGGCCTTGCTCGCTAATGGGTTTCGGAAAGGTAGACCCGAAAGTGTGAGCCCGACTCTCCATCTCAAATCTTTAGGGGGCACCAAAGATCTTGATTAACTATCTAGTCTAAGCATAGGTTTGTCTTTTATATGTCTTTTATATGATTTAGGTGTGGGCTGGATCAATTGACTCAATATAAGATAAATATCAATTATTTTAAAAATAAAAATAAAAATTAATACGTCATATTACGCATTAGATACTTATCGGTGGAGTATCGGTATTTTATAGTGCTTCATAAGAAGGAACTTTTACTTTTAATAGAATTTCTATTTTTTTTACTTTCACTTTTTCACTTTTTCACTTTTAAACTTTCAACCAGTTTTCTCTCGCACCCTCCCTCCCTCCTTATATATATCTGAGGGAATATTTATTTTTTATTTTCCCAATTTACTTTTAACAATTCACCTTATTTTTATTAATGTTTCCAAAAAAAACTAATGAAAGAGCAACATATCGGGTTCACATTTTTGGATCACTGAGAGCTTTAGCTGACTCTTTTTCACAGTACCATAGACGCTAGTGACGCTAGTGACACTTTGTTGTTATTGTCATAGCTTTAGATTATGTCTTTATTATCATTGCATAGTGTTATTTGTGTTTTTTTTAGTGCCGAACTATAAAAATCTAGTGATGTGGATGAGTCTTACCTTTCAGTTTCGAGACTGCGAATACAAACATTGTTAACATGCATTGAATTTGTTCTTTTTTTTCCTTATGAAAAATAGTAAGCAAATGCTTTTTACACATTCGTTGAAATTGCTGATTTGCTGGGTCAAAAGACGGTGCATGGTTCAACACGAGTTCGACCGATTGCATTAATCATTTCGTCAAATGCTCGTTAGATGATTCGGATTAAGAAAGCTGCGCTTCCCTAGTTCGTAGTGATAGATAACTTAAAAGCTTTCATTATGTTGCCTTCAATGAAACATAAGGGGCCATCCCTTAACTATCTTCTCCCTGTTGTCGGCTTCGTCGTCTACCTCGACCCCTCCACTTTCATTCACGTTGCCCATTGGTGCCAAATAATATCACCAGTTTTGGAAAAATTATTGGGTGAGACTATTGTGCCCACCTCACCCGTTAAGGTGCTCAATGGGATAACATCGTGCAAGCAGGTAAGCTCCGCATGCAGTGCCACACGCGTAATAACGAAGAAACACTGTTCCGCTTCATTTTTTTTCATCTTTTGTAAAAAAATTTTTGATGTATAAATTTTTTGTTATTTAATTTATATTCATATATAAAGTTTAAAAAGCTGAAACAATGAAAAATAAAATCCATACGAAATCAAAAATATTTTTGTACAAAATTAAATATAAAATAAGGTTCATACAAAGTTTGTTTTTGTTGACTTTATTTGGATTTATTTTACTTTGTATTCAGTTTTTTTGACTTAGTATATAAATATAAATCTAGTAAGAAATATTGTATAAAACATTTTACAAAAAGATGAAAAAAATAATGCGAACCGACATTGTGACTCGTGCAGGGCCCGTCTGCTTGTGTGGTGCCATCCTATTGAGTGACTAACCGGTGAGGTGGTGACGCAACTGGGGGACAAGAGCTAAGCAGTTAGAGTGGGATCCAGGATGGGGAGGATGGCACCTCATTAGAGGGACGATGAAGTTGAAGACGATGGAGGAGGGATGCGGGGAAAATATTTTTACATATGGACGGAGCATTAGTCGGGATGCAAATAGGCGCGTCGTGTGAATGAAAGTGGGCTTCAGTTGTTGACATGTTGCACTCTTATTTGTGTCCGAATAGTGTTCTGTCCGAGTGTAAATATTTCTCGACGTGAAGGGCTTTACGAGACTAGATATTTCAATTAATGCACTTGAAAAAGAACAACGATCTTATCCAAAAAATCCAGTTGCATATTTTTTCTAAGCAGTGGGGTTTGGTAAGAAAACGTTCGAACCAATGAGTAAGTGGTGGATCTCAAGGCCTCAGAGTCCGCTTATATTTTTTTGTTCGATAATAACACTTGGTATGCAAAATGAAAATATATGAACTCGAGCAAAAATCATAAAATTCTATTAGACCTTGTAGCTGTACTCGGTTGATCGATGATAGATCAGTTAAGATTGTTAAATTGAACCTCATATTGTGTTAAAGTCAACTCCCCGAGCCATTCTGCTTATTCGTGAAATTCATTCTCATAAATCCAAAGAGGATCTCTAGAGAGGTAAAGAGTTAGGATTGCCTTCAAAATAACTTCTTTGATGGTGGTGATGATGATGATGGTAGAACTCCAAAGATTGGACTACCAGTTGTTTCATATTACCACCATTGAGCTTAACTTCTCGACGAAGATCTCCGAATTTCAATAGCAACATTAACCGCATCGTTTTCAAAACCAAAACATCACCTACATCGTTCACTTTTTTTCATCCTTTTTTATAAGTGGGCCCGAATTTTTTATTTTATTTTTTATGTAGCTACCAAAATGCTCTTGGCATGACAGTTCAATTCGTGGCTATTATGGTTGTTGCTCCATAATTGTCTAGCAAGTTTATGTGGTCACTCGTTGTAATCGTTAGAGATTTTTATACTTTTTAGAAGCGTACATGTTAATCGATGAGAAAGCCTCTTCTCGATATATGAACAAGTAACTCTTTAAGTCAGAGCAATCCCAACAAAGTTTAGTGCTATTCTTTGAAGATTTTTTCTTCGAGTACTTTCATCGACGGGTTTGCTGACCCGATTTTTCGTTAACAAAGTTTTACTTTTTCGAAATTTTCTTTTTTTTTTTAAATGATCCAAACATTGGTTCTGATTCTTCTGAAATTTTTATTTACGACACTTCTTCCATTCGAGACTTCTAAACCTCAATTTAAACATTCAACATGAAACTTCGATATACCAAACCTTATGGTAGAGATTTCGATAAATTCTTTAATAGTCTTTGCGCTTTTCTCACTCTTATAACGATAGATCTCAAATTAAGAAGAAAAATGAATGAAATAGATTCAATCTAACATATATGTTGCAAATTTCATTAAATCCATGTGCAAAATTAATTATTTAAACGATTTCAAGTCACTAAAATTGTATGAATATTAAAAAAGAATAATTACTTACATGCCACATAATTTAGTTTTATTTATGCCTTATCCATCAATTCTTAGTTAATTACGCTATGCACGTTCAAAATATTATAAAATCTTACATACACATATTTGAATTAAAACTTAATCAAAATCTATTTGAAAAAAAATATTTTGTTAGTAAATCAAATTAATTTTTTTTTACTTTTAATGGTACATATTTTTTCTCTTTCTTAATACCAAACTAAAGCGCTAATTTGTCCTAAAATCAATTCACGTCGCGGATGTCTCCTTCCTTTGCCACCACCTAAACATTAAGATTTTAAGATTTTCACTCAAAATATATTAAAATATTCTTAAAATAATATGATGAACAGCTCAGATTTTTTGTAATCTAACTATAGTTAGGTTAATGAAAAATTATGATTACTCATTATAATAAAAATAAATTAAAGTGTGTGTATGTAAGATTTTATAATATTTTGAGTGTGCATAGCGTAATTAACTAAGAATGAATGTGTAAGATATAAATAAAACTAAATTGTGTGGCATGTATGTAATTATTCCTATTAAAAAATATCATTCAGTCACTTATATTAGCATCTTTAATAAATATTTTATTTATATAATATTTGAATAAGCATTCAAACACCTTTTTACATTAATATAGGCATTTGATCAGTATAGCTGATTTACTATAATATATCATAAAAGTATTCAAATACGTGTTATACAAATTTTATTTTTTAAAGATATTATGCTAACTTATGGAAGGTTATTTTTATAATATTTACAAGATTTTAATATCTTCTTTTCAAATACATAAAGTGTAAAAGAGCATTTACATATATTTTATATAAAATGTAATATATTATAGAAATAATTACATATATGTCATACTATTTAGCTTTATTTATATATTACTCATTTATTTTTAGTTAATTACGCTATGCAAACTCAAAACATTACAAAATCTTACATACATACACTTTAATTTATTTTTATTATAATGAGTAATCATAATTTTCCAACAATCTAATTATAGTTAGGTTACAAAAAATTTGAACCGTTCATCATATTATTTTAAGAATATTTAAATATATTTTGAGTAAAAATCCTAAAAGTTTGATGTTTAGGTAGTGCATGGCAAAGGAAAGAGACATCCGTAACGTGAATTGATTTTAGGACAGATCACCGCTTTAATATGACAGGAAGAAAAAAATATGTACTATTAAGAGTAAAAATATAATTTTAATAATTTACTAACAAAATATTTTTTCAAATAGATTTTGACTGAATTTTAACTCAAGTGTGTGTGTGTATGATTTTATAATGTTTTGAGTGTGCATAGCGTAATTAACTAAGAATGGATGAGTAATGCATAAATAAAACTAAATGTGTGGCATGTAGCTAATTATTCCTATATTATATTACATAAGGTAGATTACACTCGAGTCCTTAAATTTAGGGCTTAATAACGCGTAGGTTTATTTTTTCAAATTGTAATATCGGGTCCTTAAGTTTAATATAATTATAGTCTTTTTCTAATTTTTTATTATTATTTTTTTTTCAATTATTATTATACATCTCTCTCACTACGCAGAGCCGCAGCTGGCAGCCCTCGCGTGTGCATGTGACATACTGCTAGCCGCACTACACTGACATCTGAGATCCACGCGACGACTGTGAGGCGCGACCAGCTACCTGTCACGCAACCTTACGTAGCGGTGCGAGGAGTGCTAGCTGCATAGCCTCACGTGTTGTGCTCGAGAGTTGCTGGTCGCACGACCTCAAGCATCACGCGCAAGGGTTGTTGGCCTCGTGGTCTCACGCGTTTACGGTAATCGGGAGGAGAGAGAGAGAGAGTGGTATAAAGTTAATTTTAAAAATTTTTAATAATAAAAAAATTAGAAAAGTATTCATTTGATAATTATATTAAAACTACGGGGACTTTAATACTACAATTTTAAAAACGTAAACCCATGCATACTCGAGCGAGCGTAATTTACCCTTTTACATATATTATTTTAAAAAATCATTTTTTTGGCGAAGGATGTGAGGTTAATAAAAAAAAATGTTTAGTATTTATGTTAGAAAACCAAATATAAATGATTTTAATGGCATGGCTCTACCGCTCGACAGAGCCCGTGAGGCCCAACGCGGTAGGGGGTGCTGCACCTTTAAGGAACAGCGATTGAGACCATGGATTGCGACCAGCCGATCCCTAGAGGCCGACATGGATGTGGGCCTAGTAATGGGCCCGGCCCATTAATTGAAAGTGGGCCGAAGAATCTTCCCGAAGTTGGAAGTTCTAGCTATTGCTTTCTTGACATGAAAAGGGAAAGAAAACCATGGGCGCCACGTGTTGGACATTTTCCCTCATAGCAAGCACGTGCGTGTCGCGGAGGGCACGTGTCTGACTATTTTATGGAGGGATGTCGACGGTTTATAAATCATTTCATAGTTAATTTTTAAAACTTTTTAAGTAATTTTGGATGGAGAAGTTAAATAAAATTATTTTTTATTTTTGAAGATATTAATGATATAAAATATAATTAATTTTTAATATTAAAATTTAATTAAAATGTGTTATGCCATAGCTTTGATCCTATTCATTTACCCAATTTTAAACTGATATTTCACATCTAACATCACCTATATTTTACTTCATAAATACAATTTAAAATAAAAAATTAATTTTATTTCACATCATTCATAATTTTTAATAAAAATATTTTTAATTTAAATTTAATTTTTATTTTATTAAAATTAAATTTTACAAATAAACAAGTTCTTAGAATAATATTATCATGGGAAACAAAAATAGTGAAAGATTAGCCATGGAAAATTTTTTTTATTTACTTTTCAGTAAAGCGATTCAATCTTTTTTTTTTTATTTTGATCAAAACTCTTGAATTTTAGCCGAAACTAGCCTGATAAAAGATAAGTATTTATATTGAAACTACTGAAATCATTGAGTCATTAAAGTTTATATTTTTAACTTTTGTCCGAAACTGAAATCAAATTTTAAAATCTTATCCTCATAATTATTTTTTTTGTTCTGATAATTATTAGTTGTATATCGTTTGTAACATTTTACATTTGCACCTCCAAAAATTTATAAATTACATATTTTTATCACGTGATTATTCAACTTCATCAAAAGAGATACATATATAAACATTATATATGTTGACGTAGGATGTGGGAGATCCCAAAAAACACTAAAAAAGAGAGAGAAGTCCTGAGAGACGGCGACACACAGAAGGATAAGCCTGTCTGTTAAACTTTAAGAAAGAGAAAAACACCCAGAGCAACACACAAAGGTTTAAGGTGGTCCAGAGAGGAAGTCCTCTACGTCTACCGGTCGATCAGTGAAGAGTTTTCACTAAGGGAAAAAGGTAACCGTGAGGGCTCGTTACTCGTACAATGCTTATGAAAGAGAAAGAGGGAGAGAGAGAGTGCTCCTCATGAGTTGGGGCTCTAATACAATGAGAATGGGAGAATCCGGGAGATTGCTTGCGCTCTGGCCGTTCTTGTTGATTCTCTCCTGTTCTCCGATCTGTCCTCTTGAAAACTGTTCAAGGGTATTTGTAGCCGATGGACTATACAACTTTGTTCTGGTTTTCCGGAGAAAAGGATGTTAGCGAGCTCTGAGCTAGCGCCGCTTGTTGGCCTTTGGGGGGACCAAAAGCAGCAAAAGGAGGATGCTAACTTTTAATATTGGTACTACTCCTGGGGATCTATGACAGCTGGAGCATGCGGACCCTTGATTTGTGTGTCTGAGAAAAGCATTTTGTACGGAGAACGGCACGATCAGGCCAAGCTAACTATGACAAGCACCGCTTTGTAATATCGTTATCGATGTTATTAGAGATGGTCCTGGCTCATCATGGATGAGGCTTGATTGAATCCTCGTGTCCGAGATTTGACCGAGGTCTGAAACTTGTGAGAACAGATAAATGAGTTAGTAAATAAATAAAAGTCAAATGCCAGCTTGACGCACGTGTACGACAGGGATGCAGTGCTGGAACCACGTATTAACAATATACACATCATACAAGTTCATATCTTAAAGCCAATTATAAGTACATATCATATTGCATCATGCAATATTTTTCCAAAGGACTATATATAAGTTCCAAATTCAAAATAATCCTATCGTTATTTCTAACTGTTTTTATTGTTATAATTATTATTAATTTAGCTTCAATTTCTGTGATATCGCCAATAGGCGCCCTTCAATTCTCTTACACTAAAAAAAATAAAAAAAATAAAATTCGTCTACTTAATGAGCATCCAAATTCCAAAATCAAGTTCTTCAGTATAACATTTAACCTTTAAAAATTTTTAAAAGAGAGTTAAGAGCTCATAAAGGATTGAGGATAACCAAAGTATATATATATATATCCTGTAATATTTAAAAGAAAAGATTTACATAGGAGATATTTTAATTATAAAAAATAAAATCTCATAAAATTATATATTCAGATAATGTTTTTTAAAAAATTATGAATTAAATTAATAATAAATTTTGATAGATATTATGAAAGAAGCTTTTAATATCGCACTAGCTAGATTAAATTTAAAGTAAATTTTATGTAGGTTAATCTCCTAAACAAATGATATTTAGAATACAGTGCACGCTAAAGTTTAAGGTTTAGGTTAATTTTAAGGTTTAAATTACTTTAATATTAAAGTAATTTAAAAGAAAAGATTGAATATTTTGAATTACGAGCTATAATTTTAAGGTTCGAGATTTGAAATATAGTGTGATTTTATCTAAAAATATTATAAAATCTATAATTTTATGAGACTTCAGTGTGTCATACTTAATATTTTATATTTGATGATGAAATATGTAGTTTCTCATAATTAAGATATCCTCTATGTAAATGCTTCTTAAAAAATTGAGACTTATATGTAATAAAGATGGTGTATATATAAATATGTAATTAATTCTCCTTGACTTCTTAAAATTGTTTTTGTCAAATATTTAATATATGTCCTCAAAAAATAAAAAATAGGGTAAATTGATTTTTCTACACTACTTTGCATGTTAGATGTACAAGATTATATTCAATGTTTTTTGGTGAACATTTAATTAACACTAAAGCAATTCTTTGAACTTAGGATATGCACAAAGCATTGGCATGCACTAAGAACAAAGTCAACATTGAAAAGAGAATTGTCATTCTTAAAGCACAATTTGAATTTGATATCCTAGTTTTGGATGACTCATTAATTTAGCCAATATAATTGAAATTTTCATTCCATATATAATATAATAAATAACTATATATGAGCTCTATGTCATGATGTTAGGATGGAAAAAAAATCTTTGGAGCCTTTAACTTTTTAAGACATAGATAAGAATTCATTTTGTTTATTAGTTGATTTACCTCAAATATAATTGATGTTAACTTGTAGCAAATTCAGTACCCTATCATGATAATAATAAAATGATGAAGTAATTTGTAGAGAATATGTTACTTCATGCAATCTCATTGGTATTTTATTAGCTTATATATACATTATCTAAATCATTAATTATTAGGAATAATTACCTACATACCACACAATTTAACTTTATTTATAGCTTACCCATCCATTCTTAGTTAATTACGCTATGCACACTCAAAATATTATAAAATCTTATATACACACATTTAACTTATTTTTATTATAATGAGTAATCATAATTTTTCAATAACCTAATTATAGTTAAATTACAAAAAATCTGGGCCGTTCATCATATTATTTTAAGGATATTTAAATATATTTTGAGTGAAAATTTTAAAATCTTAATGTTCACGGCAAAGGAAGGAGACATCCGCGACATGAATTAATTTTAGGACAAATCAACGCTTTAGTGTGGTATCGAGGAAGAAAAAAAATACCATTAAGAGTAAAAATATAATTTTAATGATTTAACAACAGAATATTTTTTTTCAAATAGATTTTGATTAAGTTTTAACTCAAATGTGTGTATGTAAGATTTTGTAATATTTTGAGTGTGCATAGCATAATTAACTAAGAATAAATGAGTAAGGCATAAATAAAATTAATTAAATTATGTGATATGTAGGTAATTATTCCTAATTATTATTCTAATTTAAATATTATTCAAAATACAAATTAATATATATATATATATATATATGCACGTACAAATACATAAATATAATATGTATCTTGAAACAAAAAAGTGTCTCTAATTATTTCAAGGCATTTGTATATATATGCTATTACAAATCATCCAGGCTGTGTTATATATAGTTTAATTTGTATAGAAAATTTATGCATTAAGATGAAAACAGAGGCGTGATGACATTTCATATTAATTATTACAAAAAAAATTATAAAAAACGTGCGAATATAAACACTATTTTTATTAAAACTTAAATGCTTAACAGTAATTTTATTTTATTTTTTAAAAAAGAATTATGAACTATGCATTGACATCAATATTATTTGTAGTATTAATAATTACTTACGATAACAATTATATATATATATTCAATACCCCATGCAATATTCTCCACAAAAAATGAGATCACACGTATTTGATGTGATCTCGAGCGCATTTTTGTTTTATGTGATGGATTGAAAAATTATAAGATCTTATTTTAGTATCATCTTCTTAATTTTATATCATCATTTTGCATAAAATAGTAATTTTATGTGTTACATGTATAATATTTTTAAGAAATATATATTTTTTATGAAGGAAAGTCGAAGATATTATATATATATATATATATATATATATAAGTAGGCAAAGGGGAAATTCTTTATAACCAACTATGTGCTTTAATGAAATAATAAGACATCATTTATCTACATATGCTTTAGATAATAATTATATATTAAATATTAATCTTATTAATTATTCATGCATTAACAATAAAATTGACATTAAAATTACCTTATAATTTTGTTATTCTTTTTTTTTTATATTAATTTACAGTGTCATTTCAATAATTTCAACCCAATTTTAAGTTATTCTTAAGTGGATATGATTTTTATTCTTAAAGTTGGAGGAATGAAATTAATTAATAATTTTCACATTTACCTAAACGCTATAAAATATTATCAATTAGATCAATTTATGAATCAATATACAAATTAGCAAATTGGGAGATTCTTATATATATATAGTTTCATTAAAATTTACAAGTACTCCCTTCTATAATGTAGAAAATGTGTAAGAGTAGGGATCTTTAAATTTAGATTCAACTTCATGAATTTTCTTAAAAGTATTAAACTAAAAATTACTTGAAGCATAAAATGCAATTTGAAGATAACACGAGTAATTACATGTTTAACACTTAAAACTATCAAATTACATATATATATATATATATATATATTTAAATGATAATTAATTGTAATTTAATAACTTAAAATATTATTATTTTCCTTTAAAGTCACTATTGATACATGAATCAAGGAAACAATCAAAGATTTTAAAATTATAACATAATCACCGAAAGAGACATGTGATAGATGACACAGATGTGAATTTAAAAAAAGCTCAAAAATTAATATATTGCTAGGCGGCTTTACTTTAAATGCTAATTACTAGATATACATAAATCTAAAAAAAAATAAGATAACTAGAATATGATTAATATATACAATATATATAATATTAGCTTCATTTATATTTAATATATAACTGTTTTAAAAATAGGATTACTGACTTTTAATGTTTCACATGCCAATTAATTCATTGGATAAACTTGAACATTTAAAAGGGTTGGTGATTTTATCTCTCACATCATAAAATTTAAAAGACTCTCATCTGACAACCAACCAATTAAATTAATGTACAAGATAAGTACTTTGAAATTAAATTAATCTTTATTTCAAGACATTAAATTAATCTTCAAATAAAAGGTAGATTTGTTTTATTACATATTAAAAAAATGAGGCATTTACATTAATACCCTTCAGTGCTTTCTTAATCACAAATCTTCTAGTTAACAATCATACATAATCACTAAAACAATCCTTTTATCACTTAAAAAATTAAATATGTTATTTTTTTAAAATTTTTGGGATTAAGATGAAAATAAAAGAATAAAAAATTTAATAAGAATTGGAGAGTTAAATATTTGATTTATTGATATTGCTACATGAAATAGGTTTAAAATGTTATGTGTGTAATTAATTGTCCTAAAAATTAATACATCATAAGATCCAAAATGAAAGATGCATGCCGCTTATAAGAACCTTTAGTGATGTATTTGGTTAAATTGCATTCAGGTCCTTGAAGAATTATATCTCACAAATTATCTACAGTTTTACAATCATTTGACAAGGATGAGTTTCATATATGTGCATTTGAGCACAAAATTGATGTCACGAATATTTATTAAACCGCAAACTTATATATATATATATATAAAGAGAGAGAGAGAGGAGAATTTATTAGCACATGAGCATTTTTGAGCTCTAAAGCAAAGAAAGATAAATATATGATTCTTTCATTTGTGTGTCATGTCGGCAAGTCCTCAAATTTATGTTATATATATAATTTATGCTACATAATGTGTGGAACTAAATTAGAACACTTCCTATGTTTTTTTTTTTTTTTTTTTTTTTTTTTGGCTCTGAGGCACATGCCCTATAACATAAATTAATTCGGTGGGTAGTTTATTAATCTCTTTATTAAAAAATTGGCTCAATATATTGTTGACTTTTTGGTATGAACATACTTCCATTTGGAGATAATTACATAAAAATACTTATTATGGGACAAAGTTTGAATTGATCATGTAGGAAAGAGTGATTCAATCAAATCATTTTCTAAGTTGAAAATCTTCAAAAATTTTAAAATGAAAAAAACTCAAAAAAGAGTATAATTTTATTGCACTAAATTTTCTTCTATTCTTTATCAGGGTTAAGGATAGCCTTGGAGGAGTTTAATCCTAACATTTATAAGAGATTTTATGTGAGATTTTGATTTTAGCTAATACAAGAAAGAATTATAGTAAAGAAGCTTATTCAAGCCGAATAAAACTCTATGTCCATCATGTGATCTTTGTTTTTTTTTTAAAGAAGTTTTTTTTTTTAATGATTCATTGGAATTACTCACTTAGATAAAACTCTCCTTCTATGATAAGATTTCTGGCAATGAAAAATTGAAGTGTAGATTCAAATCAAAATAGGAGAAAAAAAAAACAAGGAATAGTAAATTTATATAAAAAATCACAAATTTAAGCAAACATCACAACCATATTAGGGTAAATTTTGACAATATTATGCAATAGTCTAAAAAAAGAGATTATAAAATTTCACACTTAACTATATTAAACACTTAGTTATCTCAAATTAGGGATTTTCCATAAGATTTTTTTTAGGTATGTCAATTTATTTATAGATAAATATCCATAACAAACAAATCCTCTAAAATAAATTTATGTAAAAAACCCTAAATTCAGGAAAAACTACAATCACACGAAGTGAAGTTTCACTAATTTTTAGGAGTCAAAAAGCCAATAATTTAAATATCTTGGATCATCATATAGAATAATAGTGAAATAAATAGTAATGTTATTAGTAGAATACAAGCAAATTGGATAAAATCGAGAAATATATCTAGCATATTGTGTGATAAAAAAATTCTTTAACTTAAACTTAAAAGTAAATTTTATATAACAGTAATTTAGCTAGCAATATTATGGGGTACTGAATACTGGCTTATAAAGTAGAAACACACAAATAAGATGAGTGTCACAGAAATAAATATACTAGGATAGATGAGCGGGTACACATGAAAGAATAAGATAAGAAATGAGTATATTCATGAGAAGATTGGAGTGGTCTCAATTGAAAATAAGCTCAAAGAGAGTCGACTTAGATGGGTTGAACTTATAAATCGCAGGTCGATGGAAGCTCCAATAAGAAATATTAAATTGTTGAATCTTGCTCATGTAAAAAAAAAAGAAAAAGGAAAGCCATCAAAAACTTGACTAAAAACTATTAGAAATAATCTCACATATTTAGATCTAAATGAAAATTTATTATTTGCTAAAATACGATAAAAATAAAAGATTAATGTAATCGACCCCATCTAATGGGCTAAAGACTTAATTTATTATTATTGTATATATATACGCTGAGAAACCCAATAGTTTTTTTTCAACAACAAAATCCAGTAATTTAATTTTTTTTAAACACTTCAAATATGTCAATTCAAAATTATTTCTAATGTTATTTAACTCAAAAAATGATTAATATTTACAGGTACTGCCACTTCATTTAGTGAATAATTATAATTCTGATCTGTCACCTCAATATATTAATCACATATTTTCATTTTATCCAAAAATAAATAAATTTACTCATGAAAGTTGAGATTACAAACTTAAAATTCATTTTTAACCATTAGATCAAAGCTGAGATATTTTTCAATTTTTGATGAACGGTACTGGTAGATGCAATGAATGTTGAAATTAATGTTCAATGCAACAAGATAGATATATATATATATATATATATATATATATATATATATATATAAAACAAAGAAAAATATTTATATAAACACAGTTGGAAATGAATGGAGCCCATATATTATTATTAATTTGATATTGTTAATTAGGGTTTAGGTAGACTAATCATTTAGCATCAAGCTCAAATTATTAAACTTCTTCTTAACTTATAAAAAAAAATGCCTCATTATTGCTTCAACTCATCTCTCCCAACTTGTACTTCAAATCATTAGAGTGATAAATAAATAATGGTATTAGTAAATAATATTAGTTGAGTTCATAATTTTTAAATTGTAATGTTGAGGTTTCTAAATTTCATTAATTAAAATTTTCAAGCTAGTATTTAAGTTAGACTTAGATTTCATTTAAGAAAATTTTTTGATAGAAAAAACACTTTTTCATATAAGTGAAAGATAAATGCAGTATTTACCAAAATAATTTTTGAGGATTGTTTTAAATTTTAAAAAGTTAAAAAACATTTGTGAAAAAAAAAACTAAAAAATAATTTTTTGATAAAATATTTTTGCTATGACTAATTAAGAATGAAAAAACCCTCAAAATAATTAAATTTTAATAATTATGTCATAATTATTTATCAAATAATAAATATAAAACATAAATAATATAATTATTATAAAATATATAATTATATTATATTAAATATATAATTAAAATTAAAGAATTATATATTATAAAATAATATGTATAAAATTTTAAAATACCGTAATTGTACTATAATATAATTAATAATATATTGCAAAGTATAGTTGATTTATTATAAAACATATATAATAATTTTATTTGATAAGATTTTTAATATAGTTATATAATATAATATTTTTTTACACAACATAACGATATCATAAAAAACCTTAAATTTCCCACACGCAAGTTATTTTTAATTTTTTTTATTAAACTTTAATTATTATGCAACTAAAATTGTGTTTTAAATATTTTATTTTTTAAAGTATTAAAATTCCACAACCGTTTGGCACAAAGAACAAAATCAGGATTAAAATAGTACTAATTTAAAACATAATAATAAAAATAAATTAATAAATTTTAATTACATTCTATGTAAATTTTAATCAATTAATTTTAATAAAACTATCAACTTTATTTTAATTTCTAGTTGATAGTAGTTTTATATTAGTATTTCATTTTCTAAGAAATAAAGTTGATAGTTTTGTTGAAAATAATTGAATATATGAAATAAAATAATAATTTTATATTAAAATTTGAATAAAATATAATTTATTTATTATTATTATTTTTTAAATTAGTATTATTTTTATTTTAATTTTAGCCCTCACATTAAATAGAGCTTAAAGTTAGACGAAGTGGCCTAAGCCTAGGGAGCTATAGTGAAAAGAAAAAAACAAAAGAGTGAATGATCATTTTATATTTTATTTTTGACGATAATATCATTTTGAGATTATCCTACTCTAAAATTAAACTAAAAACTAACAAATATAATAGAAACTCTCGGTTCGATTATTATTTCAATAATTTCAACTTTTTTTTAATTTCGGATTCCAAATTCTAGTGCTCAAACATTATTCAACTTAACGGATTTTTTCTTATAAAAAAATTAATATGATTGTTTTAATTTAACAAAATAAAGACCATAAAAGAAAATATAATTAGTAATTAATTAAAGATTGAATATGTCTAATTATAAATTAAAATTATGATATAAATGCAATTGCTGAAATTGTTATATTTTAAGGAATGTTTTATTTTTTATAAAACTAGATGTGAATTTCAAACAATAATATATAGTTCGTTTTTGAAAAAAATTAAAATTAAAAAATTCAGTTAAGTACTATCAGTCCAAAATTTCAATTAGCCATAAATCCTGATTAACCTATTTATCTATTTTCAATAATAAAAATATGCTATGATCAAAATAATAATAATAATAATAATAATAATATGCTTTTGTGTTGGATTTTTATTTCTCGGACCCATTAATAAACTATAGTCAACTCTAATAATCTAATTTGCAAAAAATTAGTAAATAAAACAAAATTATAATAGAATAGTAGGCTGCCAGCCTGCCAATAGGTTATGTCTCAACGTTTATTTTATGACTAATTAATGAAGATTTTTAATAGAAGGTAGGTTGTATTTTTCTTTGAATTATTGATTTTTCTCACTAGTTTTAATTTATCATATCCTATAAAATTTTATTTATTTCAATATAGACTAACTCTTGTTAATATTTTTTTATTTAATGTGTTGGGGATAAAATGTGCCAAGTTAACCAGCTCTGACACATGGATAACATTACAATTTGTCTGCCGATTCTCGAATTATGTTCCCAAATAGCTAGAATTCGATCGAATTAGGCTTCTAGAGCTAAAAAACGCAGGGCTAGCAGAACAATTGCAACAAAATGATGAGCTCAAACAATTGTATAAAACTAAGCAGTAGCCCATGGCCGCTCGTCAGCTAGCTATGCATGGTCTTATATGTACTGTATGATCCGTGGGATATAGGTTAATTAAGGAAAGGATAATTATTATTAAAATATAGGTTGACTTCAAGCATAGGTCGGTTGTATAGCTGCCCATGTTATAAAATATTTTTGGCATTAATGAGGTACACTTAATGCATCTGTTCTTATATACCCCACTTTCATTATAATTACTCATATTTATAATGGAGGGAGCATTTTGCTCCTGGGCTTACTAGAAAGAGGCAACCCTAATTATTTAGATTGACTTTCAATCAACTATTCGACTACAACTATACTGGCATATTGTACTATTCAGCTCTTCCCAATATTCGCTTATTTACGCTAAACGACTATACCTATTTTGTGCCTCTCTTCTCTCTTGTAAGGGCAGATCAATGAAGCTTATTCTCATTCTCTTTTTATTTGTCTGCTCTTTTAACTTATAAAATTGTATTCTACTGTTTATTTATTTTGTAAAACCTTATTTGAGATATTTCATCCCAACATAATGTGTGATTTACACTTTATTTGATTTATTTTTATCTTGATTTGCTTAATATATTTTGCGATTGGCTAAATTTACATGTGTTTTATTAATTTCTCAATATTCGTGCATCAATATCTCTTATCATATTAGATATCTAATCATTGTCTTCTTTGCATTAGTTGGACTATGAACAAGGACAACAGAATGTGTTATCAAAGAGAAAGAAATAAATTAGCTAAGGGATAATTATCGGTAATTAAATTTAATTAATAACAAATGTTAATGTAAGAATTTCATTATGAAATATTAAGAAAAGGACGTGGAGGACTCATATAAAAGTATTTTTTTAAAAAAAATCACCTATTAAAATTTAAATTAGTTAATTTTTTTTTTAAAAATTCAATCAGATCAATGTTCATTGAATCAATAAAAAAAGTCACGATTGTTATCACCAACGCTTTAATTATTAACTTTAATTCTTTCAATTGAAGTCACTCGTGATACAAATAAGACTAAATTATACCAAAAAAACTCTACATATTGCATTATATTTGAATTATTCTTATCTTTGTAAGAAGATAATTTTTATAAACTTAATTTCTAAAAAATTATCAAAAACAAAGAAAGTACAAATAGTTTGAATATTTTTAGAAGTTTAATAAATTTTTTAAGAAGCTGAATTTTGTAAATTTGTCATGAATTTAAACAATGCACTATAAACTTTCCATATTGTATTATATTTAAATTATTCATTATCATTTTTAAGAGGAAAATTTTCATGCACTTCCTAAAAATTATCAAAATAAGGAAATTTAAAATTTTTTTGAATACTTTTAAAAGTTTAATAATTTAAAAGAAAAATAAAAATATTGTAAATTTGTCATAAAAATCAAACTATAAGCTAATGTAACCATTATTTTTAGGGTAAAAAAAAATTAAAGCGAAATTTTAACAGGATCTAAATAAAATATGCTGTCACTTTGAAGGTATCTAATTTGAAAAAAATTCAAAAAAATATGAAACATTTACAAGATACCTTAAACTATAGAAATCTCTTTGTGAATTATCCTAAATTTATGTTAAATTATTGTATAATGTGTTTCATTTTAAATGCGTGATCTCCATTTTCAAAAAATATGTGCCTTCTAAAATATATCTAAAACTTTTCAAACTTGTAGCTTAAAATTATGTTAGATTTTTGTATAATATTCCTCATCTTAACTTCTAGCATAAATAGCTCAAATTAAATATTATAAATTAATATTTGAAATAAGTGATAAGTGCTAATGTGTCATGTAATTACTCCATGTTAGATCTTTTATGATAAATATTTGATTTAGGATATTAATGTATACCTAATTATGTTTTTTTAAGATTATATAGATATTGTATATATAAAAGGCCGTATTTTGAACTACTAAAAAAAATTGTTGTCTTTCAATATAAATGAATCAGAGCCATCTAATTTAGGTAAACATGAATCAAGGCCATCCAACAACATCTTAATGCATCGCGCCACCTGTTCTCTTTCTTTACAATTGATGTTAGATTCTAAAAAATTATAATTTAGCTTTAAATTTCTCTAAAACTTTATCTTACACCATAATTTCTTATAATTAGAAATTATAATTTGATTTTTCGATTTTTTTAGTGTTAATTTTAGATCCTAATAAATTATAATGTATCCCCTAATTTTCATAGACATTCTCTTAGGTACTAATTAATTAAATTCGTGATTAGTCTGAAATTTTAAGTAGTTTTCTCGGGTCCAACAAAATTACAATTTGGACTCTAATGTTTCTTAATTAGATTTTATCTCAGGTCTTAATTTTTTATAATACAAATAATAATTTGATTCTCTAATTTCTCTTAGTTCACAAAATTACAATTTGGCCTAATTTCTCTTTAATTTTATTTCAACTCCTAATTCCTCGCAACACAAATAAAAATTTAGTTCCTAATTAATCTCTTTTAGTTAATTTAGTCGTGGTCCTGACTCCTTATTATAAAAATTATAAGTCGATTTGATCCAATTTTTCTTAATTTATTCCATAGTTTAGATACGTATTTATAAGTATTTCAATTTTGTATAGTTGTTAGAGAAAAGATTAATTCAAATTGATCCAAACAAGAAGTTTAAAAAACTAAATTTTAGCATTTAGAAAAAGATCAGATAGTTCAGTCGATAGATCAGACTGTCTAACCAAATATCATTCACGTATTAGTAAGAAGATCTTCTATTTCTTTGTAGTTTTAATTGAACCACGTCTGCTCTATATGGCCTTGTTTGATAAATACTCAAAATTAAGCAAAAATAATAATAATAATAATATTTTAAATTTATTATAAATTTTAATAACTTTATTTCACAGCCAGTACAAATTTTAACTTTAAAAATCAACTTTATTTCACATCCAACACAAATTTTAACCTTAAAATTAACTTTATTTCATATTCGACACACCTCTTAATATTAAAATATTTTTTTCTATCAATTCTATAAAATAAAATATATTTTTTTATCCGAATTTATTCTCCGACTAAAAAAGCCCATATATCTTTCGATTGGACCTTCATATCAATATGTAATCTATTCATGATGCGGTTTAACTTTTACATATTAATTTTATGTGATATTTTTATTTATAATATTTTAAAAAAGTTAGTGTGCCGAATTAAAATTTCCATCCATATACTATAAACAAAAAAGATGATGCAATTAACTCTAAATTAAATCATTGCTATATAATTAATATTTAAAAATATTTTCATAAATATATCTCAATAAAAAAATTCTTGACAGAAGTAAGCCATATTCATTTATTTATTAAATATAACATTTTAATTTATTTAATTAAATACTCATTAATTTGGAGCACGATGCACAGGTCCAATCAACGAGCGCTATATTAGTACGTAATGATTGACATGTGCATGCATTATGTACCGGTACATATCAAAAATTTTTGTAATTTCATTGAATGCTCCGTAATATTTATATTTATTATATTTGATAATTTATATTTCAGATTCTATTAAATATATAAAAATTAATTTTATGTTATAGTTATGATGATTTTAGTATAATATTTTTGTAATTTATAGTGTATATGGTGAAATAAAAATATGATTAATAATATAATTTAAGGGTTTTTACCCGTATGACACAAAAAACTTCAATATTTACTTATTAGACACCCTAAAGTTAAATATTACATGACACACACTTATTTATTTTAATTTTACAACCAACACAGCTTAGTTAAAAAATCCTTACATTTTATTTAAGTAAACCATACTTAAGTTATGTTTTAACTTAAATAAAGTTCATAGGAATAAAATCTAACTCTCGGTGCACCTTAACTTAAATCTTATATGTTAAAAATTATTTAAATCTATTATTTATGTAGAATATTTTAAATCTAATCGTTAAATGCTCATCTTAACTATTAGATTTAATTTAAGATACAAAAGAGGTTAAATTTTATTCCTATGAACTTTATTTAAGTTAAAACATAACTTAAGTATGGTTTACTTAAATAAAATATAAGGATTTTTTAACTAGGGTGTGTTGGTTGTAAAATTAAAATAAATAAGTGTGTGTTATGTAATATTTAACTTTAGGGTGTCTAATAAGTAAATATTGAAATTTTTTGTGTCATACGAGTAAAAATTTCTATAATTTATTATGTATAAATAATTAATATTTTGAAAATATAATGCGGCGTGCATGCAGCTATCCATAAACAATAATTCTAAAGTAAGCGAACCTAAGCCGCCACGTCGACAAGCCGCTAATAATTCTTCTAGAGCCCAGCCGTAATTTGTGGCTCCCTCTCCGGCTCGTCACGTGTCTCCATCAGCCGTCCAGCTCCAAGTCTGACGGCCAATCAAACGGCTCACATGTCGGCCCTGGTCCACAAAACGACAACCCACGCTGCAGTTGCGTTTCACAAGGTAAATTACTCGTTGGTCCCTAACATAAAACTATTTCTCATATTGACTCTTAAAAGTTTTAAACCATTTCATATTAGTCCAGTCTCCAATGTTACCAACTTATTATTTCAGGTTTGTTTTTTATATCTGATTATTTCGTGGTTTTTTCAAAGTTATCGTACTTTATATAGAGAATAAATGTGATAATCTTTAGAAAAAAATTTAAATTTAAATTTATTCATTTTTTTATAGGTTCTGTCAAAATGATCAAAATAAGATGAACTAATCCGAAATTCGTATACCAAGATGAACTAATTTTAAACATTAGAGACCAATATGTAATCTAATTTTATATTATAAAATAAAATAAGCAAAAGAGAGACAACGCGGCCAAAAATTTCAGCACGTTTTAAAAAACTTTTTAATTTTCTATCGCCGTCTCTGTCGCCGCAGTACAAGTGTACAACTCCCGCTCATCTTCTCTGCCAGTTTTCTACTTTTACCCTCAATAATCTTCGAATTTACTCATCTACCCCTATCACCCTCCTTCCTCTTTAAATTTTGCCTGCAAACGGCAGATCCCAATAACGACCACCGCCGCTATGGATTCTCTCCTTCACTGCTGGCCGGAGCCCGTCGTTCCCGTCCAGTCCATCGCCGAGAGCGGCGCATCCTTCATTCCCGCCTGCTACATCAAGCCTCCGGCAGACCGTCCTCATGAGGCCGTCGCCGCCACCGGCGTCCGCTGCCGGGAAATGAGCATTCCAGTTATCGACCTCAGCCACCTTTCCGCCGGCGCAGTGGAGTGCCTTGCCACCATGCGGGCGATCTCCGACGCGTGCCGGGACTGGGGGTTCTTCCAGGTGGTCAACCACGGCGTCAACGGCGAGCTGGTGGCGGCGGCAGCGGCCGTCTGGCGAGACTTCTTCCTCCTCCCCATGCCGGAGAAGATGAAGCTCGCGAACTCTCCGAAGACCTACGAGGGCTACGGCAGCCGCCTCGGCGTAGAGAAGGATGCCGTTCTTGACTGGGGAGACTACTTCTTCTTCAATCTTCTCCCTCATTCTCTGAAGAACTACGATAAATGGCCCAAGCTCCCTTCATCTAATTTCCGGTATAATTAACTAATTATATCTATTCCATAATAAAAAAATCATTTATATTTCGACCTGCGAACGGGTCCGATCAGAATCAGAATCACTTGTTTTAATATGATTCAATAAACTTTAGAATTGAGTTTAAACCCAAATTTAATTAGATGTTAGGGTAGTGAGTCTGCACATGAAATACCAATCCATAATAATTATATGTTCAACTTCTAGGAAATATGTTTGACATCAAATAATATTATAATTAAATAATAAAATGTATGTATAAATACTACAGATGGTATACAAAATTGTTTGTGCTTTCTTATAAGGGACTCAGCATAGTTATGTATATAATTTTTTTCATAGGTATCTAATTAAGTTTTTAGGTTTGTTGATCATGATCAGAGAATAAGTAGTACTGGTGTTCTTCGGTTATATATGTAGGGAGATCACAGAGGAGTATGGAAGGCAAATGGTGAATCTATGTGGGACTCTAATGAAGGTTTTATCTATAAGCTTGGGGCTGGACGTGGGGTTTCTTCAGGAAAAGTTCGGCGGTGAGGAGTTTGGGGCTTGCATGAGGGTGAACTACTACCCGAAATGCCCGCAGCCGGAACTCACCCTTGGCCTCTCGGCGCATTCCGACCCCGGTGGCCTCACCATCCTCCTCGGAGACGACCATGTTCCAGGTCTTCAGGTGCGAAAGGGCGACTCCTGGGTTACCGTCCAGCCGGTCCCCGGTGCTCTCATCGTCAACGTCGGCGATCAGATTCAGGTCAGCCACATCTCTGATCTCTCTCTCTCTCTCTACCCCTCTCCACACACAGCGCTATTTCTTGCTAAAGCAAATATTTCTCTTTCTCAATGTCTCTCTGTCTCTTATTTTTTTGGAAATATATATCTGTATATATAATATTACACTTAATTAACTATTTTTGTTCATAAAGATTTGGCTTAATGTGTTCTCTAATGATTCACATCTTCCCTAAACATTGAGCACTAATTAATAATGCGCTTGCCAAAAAGATATATATAGCACGTGCATGCCGTCGTCACATAAAATATCGTCAAAGTCAGATAATTAATTAACATGCTACCCTTCACCATGTTGAGATATCGATATCAAAACTTATTATATATTCGAAATTCAACAGACAAGATCAATTGAAAATATAAATTTTAAGTGAGAAAATGAGACTATGAGAAACGATGAGTTGGCGGCATATATAAAGCTCCTAAGGAGTTATATGTTACGAGTATTGGACAATATATAGTGATGCAAGCTGATCAAAATAAAATTATGTAACAAAGAAAACGAGCAATTTAACTTTAGTAGAACTAAAGGACTGAAGTAGTATTCTTTGTTATTGTCTCAATGGGAGCCTTTAGTAGCTTGTGGTTAATTAGATGTGTAGGTATAGTGAATTAAGATTGTCTGATGCATAAAATGTCCAGCCGATCAATGAATCCTCCTATAGTTAATATAGAGAATAAAATGAATGTTTTAATTATAATGACATGCATGCACGAGACATGGGTGCATTCTTTATGTTTGAGGTTGATCAATTTGTTTCCTTTATAAATGATTTAATGTGATGTAAAAGTAAATGATTAACGATATCATCTCACGGTGATTATTAAAGATAATAATTTTATTGGAAGGACGACTATTGAATAGGTGACGTTAGAGATCTAGTCAACTAAGAACTAGTTAATTGCTAAGAAATTCTATTGTAACTTTGCTAGCTTATAAAGCCGAAAATAGGAAAGTCGAATACGCAAGTTTATATATCTTGTTGAATATATATATATATAAAGAATATGTTTGAGTTGCTAATTATTCATCTTTTACTATCTTTGACCAAGAAATCCAGATCATGTCCATGATTTGCAGCATTGCAGTGTAAGGATGAGATATGGCAAGCATTTTCGAGTCATTATTTGAATTATATATCCTTTAATATTTAGATATCTGTATATTATGATTTTGATATCCTTCAAGATTTGACTATTATCTTATTGCACATTTTTTTAACACTACTAAAGTTTTTTTTGTAGTTTTGATATATAATTATATATACGGCTAGTTTTTATTATAATATTAACAATACTTAATAAGACTATTAATTAGCAAGGAAAAACTTAATTCATTCATCGTGATGAGAATGATCTATGTTTATTTGAGGCAATATAAACTAATTAGCAGACTAACGTTGTAAGTAAATCTACGTCAGATCAGCTCCATTAAGCTAATGATGTTAACAATCAGTTTCAAAAAATTAGCTAATGATGGCAAAGTATATTGATAGTAGGCATTTATTCGAGACCAACTTTGATGATCATTTAAAAAGAACATGCACACATGGTGCATTGTATGTAGTTTTTTTTTTTTTTGTTATATAAATAAAGTATTAATTTTAAAACCTATATTTCTCTTTAATTTATATGTGCCCATACCATTTCCACTCCTCCACAAATACATTAATTTCTATTCATGGGTCTTGGCACCATTAAACTCTTGAATGCTCCTGTCCCTCATGCAAACAATTATTGAGTTCGAACGGCGCACCGTTCGGACGCCCAATCAGAGGGCGCTACATGTGCCTGGACCCAGCTGTATGGCACAAGTGGCGCCCTCTAATTGGGTTCCGGACGGTGCGCCGTCCGAACCCAATAACTTCTCCACTCATTCCTTCTTTCTTGTTATACATATGGGAGATAAAGCAATGCACCTTTCAACAACCATTCTAATTTATGCAAGGCAATAGAATAAGAGAGAGAAAAGAGGAGACAGCTGCTTCTTTAGAAAAGTGATCTATAACTATTCACCATCCTTATTAAAAAGACGTGCGCTTTTCTCTCTCTTCTTTATGATCATGTGAATATAATTGGTGTTTCATACTAGTTGAAACATAAGATATTTTTCAGACTTTATATATATACATATATGAAATAATAAAGCTATAAACAACGAAAAACATAAATGCAAGAACACAGATTTATGTAAAAAATTTCAAAATTGAAAAGAAAACTACGTGTAGATGAGGAGATCATTATATCAAAATAAAAATATGTACAGAACGAGTTCGAAAAATCCACTTCCACCACTTGATCTCAAATGCCAATTTTTCACATTATTTTTTTCTCAAAATTATCGCATCCAATATGACTTGCATGCTCAGACTGAACTAAACAAAATTCGGGACACCAAACTCTAACAATTAAATATTATTAACTACATTTTAATCAACAATTAATTAGACAAATGAGAAGTCGTTGTTCAAGACTAAGAGGTTGTTGAAAAGTACGAATAAATAGAGTTTGATGTGGGAAAGATAATCGATCTCACAAGTGTTATAAGTTACACGACTTAACTTCTTCTCAAGTGACTCACTGTAAGTCTACAGATTTTTCACCTAGACCTAGCTAATTTAAGTAGGATTACAGTAAATTGATAACCCATCTTTTCTTTTCTTTCCCTTCTTTATGATCTCAAAGAGATTAATTACTCATAAATTTTGTTTGATTTGGTATATATTGGTTGTAACCATGCATCTGTGCACTTAGATGCCGACGAACTCAAAATAAGTTTGAAATATTGATGTTTTAATGGATTATTAGTACAATCTTATTAATTTTGTGATCTTCACCGAATTAATTTAGATAATATTGTAAACCAAACGCTCTCTCCTAAAATTCTTGTTGTATATAAGTAACTAATGATAAGTTTGCAGGTATTAAGCAATACAACTTACAAGAGCGTAGAGCACCGGGTGGTGGTGAATGCGGCAGCCGAGCGGCTGTCAATCGCATTCTTCTATAATCCGAAGAGCGATCTGCCGCTGGCGCCGGCGAGGGAGCTTGTGGCGCCGGGGAGGCTGCCGCTTTACCGGCCGATGACGTTTGACGAGTACAGGCTATACATAAGGAAGAAAGGGCCCAGGGGGAAGGAGCAGGTTGAGTCCCTTGAGGCCATCAGCTGATATTATATTCAGCTTATAAATTATGTAATTAAACTACTTGCAAATTATGCATGTGATTAATTATGTGGTTTTCTATGAGGTTTTGGTGCATGATCTTTAATTTCATCATAAGGAAACACTTATATATTATCTAAATTAATGTTATTCGATTCTAAATCAACTTTATTTTTAAGTTTTAATTAAGTTAATATATATAAGTCAATTGTTAAGGTTGATATGTTTATTAACTTGCCATTTAAAATGAGTAATTAGCTTGATTAATATTGAAAATTAACTTTGTTAATTTGAAATAAATTTTTACCAGTATTTTTTGATACTGAGCAAGCACATGAGTACTTGAGCTATACGAGTAATTATTGGGTTCAGTCGGTCAACAGAGGGCTGCTACATCAATATCGGGTGGGGCCCACTACTAACATAGTGTCTAATCATTATTAGCCGGATTTTTGTTGATTGAACCTAGCTAACTGTATTTAATATTCTCCGTAATAATGTTAATAATTATTTTTTGCTTTCTTCATCTTACATTATATGCAAATGGGGTTTTTACACAGAGGACATGAAATTTACACAAAATTATGCATTTCACCATCAATTTGTAAATATTACCACTATCACACCATATTCATTTAAATTTTATGCATTTCACATATTTCATATACTTTATGTAAATTATTTATGTAAATTAAAATGCATAAATTCATTAATATTTAAATTCTAATATATATTTTTATTTTTTACTGCAAACACATCAATTTTCTTACTTTAATTAAAAATTATAGTCATGTGGATTTAAATTCAGCACCCTAATTGGAAATTTTAAATAGGATAAATAAATTAAAATATATAAATTCATAAATATTTAAATTATTATTTATATAAATTAATTTATTTATAGTATTTAATTAATATATTAATAATATAGTTAAGATCAAGGCCAATTTAGAAATGTAAAGTTCACCATCAAAGAATATGGTGTGAAATATGTGAAATGCGTAAAATTTAAATGAATAAGTGTGTGATAGTGGTAATATTTATGAATTGATGGTGAAATACGTAATTTTGTGTAAATTTCATGTCCTGTATGTAAAAACCCCTATGCAAATAGTAATATGTATAAATGATTATAGGTTTTAGTTGAGATATCACTTACCATTGAATTATTATGCTTAATTTACGTACGTCATGGGTTGAATTATTTCGCTTTGTGCTTTAAATTTCTATACTATATAAAAGCGGAACTTAAGCAGGAGAAAAAATTAGTTGTCGTTCCTGCCGCGTTGTCGTTTCTGCCGTTTTGTCATTTCGGCCGCGTCGCTTCCTTCTTTTTGCCATTGCGTGTTTCAACCGCACAGTCGCCAATGCTGCGGCTCTATCTACCCCATCATGCAATATGCCGCGTGTTATCGCCGCTTACCCTTCTGGCTCTTCTTCGAGAAAACGTGCTGACCTAGATGTCTTCGTCTCCGCCCGAACCATACCCGATCGTCTGTCCGTCTGCACACCAATTACGCTCACTGCTCTGTCTCTGCAGCTGTAATTTCTTGCGATGGTGGAACAATCTCCGGCAGAGAGATAAGCCATCGGCCATGCTCGTCTGGACAGACTTTGTACTTTTTGTATATAATAAAATTTTAATATTTAAAAATAAATTTAATTTATATATTATATTTGACTTAGGAATTAAAATATTAAATTTTTAAAATCATAAATTTATATAATATTATATTTTAAAATTTAAGAACCTAAATGTATTTCTTCCTAAAGAAGATAAGCATATATTCAAAAGGGAAAAGAAATCTTCATAGCTCCTATTTGTTTGGCAGTTTAAAATTGATTTGGTTTTATTTTAAACAAGCATATCACATTATACATAAAATTTAATATTAAAAATTAACTTTATGTCACATCCTACACACATTATTAAAATAATAACTAGCTTATATCATATCACTCACATATCTCTAACATAATAACTAACTTTATATCACATTCCACAAAGATAATAATTAGTTTTATTTTACATCATTCATAATTTTTAATAAAAAATATTTTTATTTAAATTTAATTTTAATCTTGTTAAATTTAAATCTTACAAATTCAGAAAAAGAAATCTCATCCCAATTTAAAGAGAATTCAAACTACAGGATCCATTTTCCTTTTGATCTATCAAAGTGACAAGCACGTGTTTTCAGTTAAAGTTGGAACAAAAAATCACTTGCACCAAAAAGTGTTCACAAACATTAAGGTTTTCTACTGACAAATGAAAATAATAAAGTGGACTAAAATTTTATTTTAAAAAAATTATTTTAATATCATCCTGCTTAAATTTTAATATTAAAAAACTATTTTATTTTATATTCTAAATAATTCTTAATAAATCAATTAATTTTATTTCACATTCTATTTAAGTAAAAATTCAAATAAGAGATTAATGGATGATAAGTAGGATTGTAATTGGGCTGATTAAAGAGGAAGGAGATATCAGAATAGGGAAAATGAAAAGCTTTTCTTGAGGTTCTTTCTAGAAGAAATGAAGAAAGTAGTGGCAAGCTACAGGATGCTAAGGGAAGCTTTGTTGGAAAGAAGAGATACTAGTCAAATAGAGCCGAAAGTGTAGGCAAATTGTGAATGATCAATACTTGGCAGGACTTTTCCTTCCATACTCTTGAGTTAGTCTATAAATTAGGTTATTTATAGCCAGAGAGAACTAGATGCATGGTATTAGGTAGGTTAGGTGCATGATTGGATCTGCCCGCACGTTCGACAGTAGCGAGGTGGTGTGTCGGTGGTTGGATCTGCTCACGCTGTCCGACATCCCAAGCATTAATGTCAGATACTTTCTCCTTATCTTTAGAGGGACCATCATATCATAGGGTCGCTATGACATGACGGTTACTAGCTTAATGGCTAGTTGATTGTTTGACCAAGCTATTCGACTAGCTCCACATCGTTCGATCAGGGGATCTCAGTTCGAGCAGGTCTCCTGGGTAATTTAGAAACTATTGTTTGGCTAACTCTATTTAGAGACTTGATCAAATCCGTCTATGTGTTATGATTGAATGATATGATGATTTTTTCCCTTTACACATTCAATACAGTTTTTAGTATAACTCACTTTATTAATTTCCCATTACATTTTTTTAAAACAAAAACCCTTGTTCGGCTAACTCTACTTGGAGACTCGATCAAATTCGTTTATATGTCATGATGGATGATCATATGATGATTTTTTTTTCTTTACACATTCAATACAGTTTTTAGTATAACTCGCCTTATTAATTTTTCATTACATTTTTTTTAAAAAAATCACAAAATTAACTTTTTTAGACCATCTTACCCTTCAACCAAACCAACCAGATACGTAGCCCAATGGAGTTGGATGACGAAAAGAAGACCTTGAGAAAGGAGAGAAACAGGCTTAGAGCTTAAGTGGTGGAGTCCAGAGAGGCAGAGTCTAAAGTGATGGAGGCTGCCTTCGAAGCTCACCGCCGAGATGAGTTGCTGAAGTTTGAGATATGCTCTATGCGCGCCTTGATAAACAACAGCTTGGAATGGAGGGGGCGACATATAGAGGACCTGGACAAGGTAGTAAGGAGGGTAGTGAACATCGTTAGCTCCTCAGCCGTAGGTCACCATGTGAAGAGTCAGGCAGCCATCAATGTACTCTTGTAATATTTTTTCTGTAGGTTGCTGCAAAGATGGCGAATCCAGTACAAGACCGGGGCTGCAGATTCGACACCCAGCAGCTGATTCTTGCGGAGCGCTGCCCCGGGTAGCTGCAGCAGCGATAGCAACAGCGAAACCTGTTGCTGCAGCAGCAGCAAAACCTGCTGCTGCCACAGCAGCAGCAGCACATTTTGCTACTGCTATTGCGACAGCAGCAGCAAAATTTGTTGCTGCAACAGCAACAGCTGCACATTCTTCTGCTGCTGCTGCCATCGCTGCTGCAGCGTCTCCTACAGCCACAACAATGGGATGCATTCCTGCAGTTGCTGCAGCTGCGCATTCAGCAACGGTGGCTGCTTCGGCTGAGGGAAATCTACCACCTTCTGCTCACAATTTTCAACTGTTGAAGCTTTTCCTTGGTAACCTGCAGTCACGAGTCCAAAAGAATGCAGCTGACCCTCAGACAATTAAAATGGTGGCGGCTTTGTACCACTCATGGAGAGCTCGCAATGGTCGCGTCCACAACAAACCCTTCCCGTTGCCTAGAGTAATCGCTGCACTTGTTCATTTTAGCGAAGCCCAAGAACAATCTTCATCCAACGTGGGGAACTGGAATCCCAACAGGCTTAAAGGTTGTTGTTACCCCTCTGCTTCCCATTGGGATCCCCCACCCCCACGGTGGATTAAAGTGAACTTTGATGGATCCGTTAAATAGAATGGCGCAGCAGGTGCGAGCAGAGTTGTGCGGGACCACTGTGGCAACCTCCTCCTAGCAGCAGGCTCCAAGCTCTACACCCAGGCCACTCTGACAGCAGAAGCAATGGGAGCGCTCATCGCGTTGACAGCCGCCCAGGAGTGGGCGGATACGGCGGACGAGATTTGGATAGAGGGTGACTCAGCCATCACCATTGCGGACCTTCATCAGAAAGCCAGAGGACATCCTCCTGACCGGGCCATGGCCCAGATCTCTGCTCTTTTTGACTCCTTTAAGGCACATAGGATATCTCATGTTTACAGTGCCGCTAATAGTGCGGCAGATTTTGTTGCTTCCTTTTCTTGTTTAGATAATACAGAGTGGCGCAGGGGCATGTCCCTCCTACTCGATTTTTGTGCGCTGCTCAATGAGGATCGAACCTTTTGTACCTGATGTATCTTTTTTACTGTTATAATATTATAGACTACGACCAAATTTCAAAAAAAATATTAGTTGATGTGAGTATTCTGAACCAGGAAAACATCAGGGGTCCAGCTTCTCTTCTTTTCTGCGGACCCAAAGGTCCAGATAGGTTTTTGGACACTGGAAGCCACGGCTCAAGGGGGTTTCCCCCTGCAGGTGCTTATGCTGGCTAGGGATATCAACCTGCTTCCCCTTGCAGAGGTTCTGATGAAGGCCAATGTAACATCCAGATAAATTTAAATTTAGATTTTTGATTAATTAAATTTATTACGAGGAATTGATATTATTCATGAGAAATTAATCATTTAAAATTAAATATATGAAATATTAAATATTTATTTTATGATTCAAAAATTCAAAATGGCTAGAATTAATATTTAATTTAATTTAATCAGATTATTTAAAATTCAAATCTAATGAATTTAAGTACCCATTAAATATCCATAACTACCTCCTTAAATTAAGGCTAAAAAAAATTACAGAAATACCCCCAGATTATTATTTAAAGGAAGAAATAGAGTTTCTGCCCCAAAAACATCGATTCAATTCTTCCCCTTCCGTAACCGCCGCCGGCCTAGAGAGAGGAGAGAGAAAGTGACGAGTTGGAGAGAGAAAGAAGCCGGATCTCCCTCAAAATCAACGATTCTTCTTCATCTTCTTCTCGATCTACACATTTTCTTACGCCTTGGACCGGATCTAGCAATTTGGAACGATCTTTTCTCTCTGAATCTCAAGAAAATCTAAGATCATGGTGAATTCGAGGTAGGTTTTATTCTAACTTAGCCCATATAAATTAAAATTTGGAAATCAATTGAGTATTTTGATAAATTGTATGAGGTTTTTGGATATTGCCATTACTCCATATGATTTTATTTGAATTCAAGCATGTTAATGAATTTCTCTGGTCAAATTTCTATGATTATGTTGTGCTATTAATTAGAATTCCTATATATATATTATTTCATATAAATTTTTATGCTAATGGGTCTCCAGATCTCTGAACTTATTTTATTTTCCAGTGCATCATGCTTATCATACAAAAAGAATAAAAATAAATAAATAAATAAAGTAAAATGTACAATAATTTAAAAGTTTGAAATTTGGAATTTTAATTATTTTCTCTTCAATTTTTTTGAAAGTGAAAGCTACGAAATTAACTGCAAAAGTAATAGCTTGATGTTTAATTATCAAATTTCCTGATAATCTAATGCATGATTTCTATATTGATATTTATGTACATGTGGCAATTTCATTGCATTCATATAGTCGATTTATTCTTGAGATTGTGACATCTACGGGAGGACAAGTGTACGCACTTATCGTCACACTCAATAGATTACGAGATATATTATGATTGGGCAAGTATACGACTTATCATCACATTTAATGTGAATATATTGACTTATGTTTGTGACACCTACGGGAGGGCAAGTGTACGGACTTGTTGTCACATTCGATGAGAATATATTGACTTGTGTTTGTGACACCTACGGGAGGGTAAGTGTACTGACTTGTCGTCACATTCAAAAATATAATATAATATTTAAGCAAGTGTATGAGCTTGCTATATGACTAAATTTATAATGAAGATTTTAAAGGAGACAATGGATTAAAAATTAAATGTGATTTCTGTGGGATTACGCACCTGTCTTAGCTCGAGCATATGATATATATAGGCGCGACGACGTCCATTGCCATTTTGGGCTAGGGGGTGAAAACTCCCAAAACTAATTGAGGACCTCACATTTTTGCCATTATGGGCTATAGCCTACGGGGCCAGGGGATGACGATCCCCAAATGTGTAAAAGGCAGCTGAGGTATAGTACGAGAAATCACGGGCCCAAAAGATAAAAATAAAATTAATAAAAGAAAATTTGCTCGTTACTTATATTTTTATTGTTTCTATTTATGTGTTGATGTTGTACTTGCGTTGTAAATTATGTTATGTTTGTTTAAGACTTGCTGTTCACACTGTGCTATATCATCTCTTTATCCTACATGCATGCTTAATTAAAATCTATGTTATATATGTTTAATTGCTTGTTATTCTTATTATATCATATCAATATGTCATTATTATTATTATTATTATTGCTGTTTAATATTTTTATTTAAAGGCTTTGTTAGTGTACAACCTACGAGTCTGTTCTAACAGACTCTGTCACTAACGTGGCAGGTACTGGAGCACTTCATCACAGGAATGAGGAGAATGCCAGTCAAGATAAAAATTAGTTCATTGCCTTATTTTCTATAGAGTGACTATTTACTTATGTGTTCAGTTGAGACTATAGTAATTCTGCTTCATTTACTTTAGTTTGAAGTTTAATTCTGTTCTAAGTTATAGATACGTGAACTCTTGTAGTAGCTTTTGATCTATTTAGTTTTCTTCCGCTGTTGAATTAATCTTCTTTCTCCCCTAACTTAGATAAATTTTAGTGTGACGGCTAGGGTCGTCATAGCCAAAGTGCTCCTCCCGACACACAGAGCATGCTCCCCCCAAGGGTTGGGAATGACTTGCTTCCTTCCTCTTCTTCTCATTCTCAATCAACCATCGAGGTTACATTTGAAAGAATGATCGGAGAAGAGGGAATTTCAGACAATCCTCTGAGGGCATGCTGCTGGTTAGTGAGGAGAGAAATAGGTCAATTTAACTATGAAGCAAAAAAAATTATGAGTAATTTGGATTTAGATGATGTTAAGATTGATGCATGCTCAAATGATCACATTTTTTTTGAAAAGAATTTTCCGATTACAATACTTGCCCAGTATGTAAAGCTCCTAGCTGGAAGGTTAAAGATAAATGATATTTCTAAGTTAAAGAAAGAAGAGTACTGGCAAAAGTTTTGTGGCATTTTCCTTTAATACCAAGGTTATAAAGGTTATTAATGTCAGATAAGATAATATCTTTTATGCGATGGCATAAAGAGAATCGTTGTGATGTGGAATCTTAAGGCATCCAACTGATTCTACGGAATGGAAGAACTTTGATAGGTTATATATATCCAACCTTGTTATCAGATTCACAAAATGTACGTCTGGGCTTAGCTAGTGATGGATTTAATCCATTTGGCTTCTCAAGCTCTACTTATAGCATATGACCAGTAATCCTTGTACCTTATAACTTGCCTCCTTGGATGTGCATAAAGAATTCTTTTACAATTATATCATTACTTATTTCTGGTCCTAAGGCACGAAAAAAATGCGTACTTTGATGTATACTTACAACCTTTGGTTGATGAACTGCAAGAGTTATGGAGACCAAATGGAGTTGAAACATATGATGCCTTTGCTAAAAGAAATTTTAATTTATGTGCTATGAGATGTTCTTCTCGTATTTCAAATTAACACTATAATAATAGTTGTCTATATTCTGAAGCCTTGTATTTTTCTCTGACTCCATTGTTTATCTTGTACTCACAGAAAAAGTTTGTAGAATACAAAGAAATAGAAAAATTGTAATAAGTTTTGTTTATGAATAAAAATGTATTCTTTGAAATCTTATTCTCTATATGAATTCTGTAATGTATTTTACTTTTTCTCTTTTCTCTTTTATTGAAAAAGATACTATGAGATCACCAAAAAGAAAAGAGCAAAAATTCACAAGTAAATGAAGATATAAAGTATATGATAAAATCCCTAAATTGTAAATAAAGTTAAGAAAATAAGGATTCCTGCATTTATATGTTAAGAATTAGACACCTATTATTTACATTAGACACATACTATATATTATGCTTCCAACATCTTAAATATATAAAACTTACCAGGCAATATATAGTTCTGATAACCAGTCCTGTTCGAGAAATTAGCCTCAACTTAGATTCGAACATTTCAAAATTAATTAGTTTGACTCGAGTTATCTAAAATCCTTTCAATTCTAAATCGATTTTCAAATTAAATCAAGCTTAACATCTAGACGCATCCAAGAAGAATAATATATATATATATATATATATATATATATAGAGGTGCTTGCATGAGAGCCTAAATTCCCTGGGAGACTATGGTTTTCAGTAAGTTTTAATTATAAATTACTGAGAGAAGAGAATTTTTTTTTTAAAAAAAAATTAAAACCATGAACTATTTTCAGGCATTTGTTTTCAGCAGATATGTTGCTCTAGATCCCAAGCACTAAAATGGATGAAATCATCATGCAGATTAATTATAGTAAAATAATAATTAACTTCAGTATATAAATATGTTTGTAATAGCTAATGGATGACTAATTAATTAGTATTTTTAAAAAACTTTTATTATTTAGATTTTGTTGACATTAGATTAATTTTTTTAAAAATGTTTAATCTTTAGTTCATTATGAACGACCATAATTTAAACTAATTGCATACATTTGCAGATACATCTATAACTAAGATTTTACTAAAAGATCGAAAATTAATCAAAAATCAGATCAACTTTAGCTCAAATCTAGCTTAAATCCAGAATAAATGAGCCAAACATAGTTTCGAGATTATATCAAGCTCTTCTAATTATAAGTTTTTTTGTTACAATTTCCACTATAAGTTTTCTTATTATAGTAACACTAATTTGAGGGACCTAAACTGAAAATTTTAAAAATTAGGAACAATTTAAAATTAGCAAACTTGAAGAAAAGCTTCGAAATATCCTCCAATCTGCTTATTTAAGCTATTTTAAGTTATTTACATTGATTTTTAATCTTTGAATGTCTATTAATCTAATTTATGACACTTATTTGAGCTCTGTTGCTGTATTTGAATTAGAGGTGGCAATTTTTGACTCGGCTCAAACCTAACCTGGCTTAACTGAGTATTGATCGAGCCTATGCAAGTTCGGGTCGTAAACAGTTGAATCCGAATTTAACTCTTTTAAAAAGATCTAAGTATGAGTTTTCAGGTCGACCAGATTAATTATTAGATATGCATTACATAATTTAGTTATATATAAATTTTTTCAGTACTTTAATTAAATTTTATGATTTTACTAATTCAAAATAAAAAAATATTAAATTTATCGAATTTTGATATCTTAAAAATTATAATAAACCAGTCGGGTCAGGTTGGGTGTACGGGACTTAATACCTAACCTATTTACTAAATGAGTTATGATAAAAAATGGGTTAACTCGATCTCGCTGATCTGAATTACCGCTAACTTGAATTAGAGTTTTAGAAGATGACTAAGGTTGAAGAAAAACTTGATCAATCTTATTTCCCATTAAAAACCACTGAGAACTGAGGAATGCTTTATTTCATGAAGGTATTCATGATCAAACTTATTTAAGCTTCAAAAATAGTAACAACTAATTCAGAGCAGAACACTTTTCACTAACGAGATTTGAGATAGCAAAATTTTCCCCGGCAGAAAGCTGCACTCGAAGAATTGAAGGCTGAAAACCAAGTAATGCATCAAGAATCGCAGGCGCATGACTCGAAGGATCGACTTGAAGGAGATCTTAAACTTGATCCAAGATAGATAACAAAAGCAAGGCCAAATGCAGCAATTAGATGATCTTCAGAAGCTACACTGTCCTAAGGAGCAACAACAGGATTAACCCATTAAATTAAAACGAAGAAAGAATGATAATAACGATAGGAAAAGGAAAAAAAGAAGAAGATTATCTTGTGGTAGTGTTCGTCAGAGAGGGACTACAGTGAGCAAAATGAAGTAAATTGTACAATGGCCTTTGAGTACGAAAGGTACTCAGGCTTGTTGATCTTCATGCCGCTAGGGTTTTTTAGTAAAACGAAAGCTCTAGATTGTAGACATTGGGGTTCATCATGTTTTTGAGAACTAACGTGGACATAATCATTTAAAAACTCAACTACGTTAACTAATGACTTCTGGTATAACCTTATTAATAGCAGAGATAGTTACACATTGAGAATGACTTTTTCCTAATTACTATTATTGTCAAATGACCATCAAGAGTTTTAGTCACTTGACCTCAAGATAAAAGTCCCAAATAGAATAGGTTGCCTCCGTCCAAACATTGAAGAGCTCAATCTCAAGGTGCAAGCCTAAGAGAGAGAGAGAGAGAGAAAGAGCGCGAGAGAGAGAGAAAGAGAGAGAGTTACTGGTGAAACAATATTGAGTCCAAGTTTATACCACGATGTCGAGTGAAGTTGCACTGAGAAATTGTTTTTGATATCCGATTCTCAAGGGAAATGACGCTAGTGTTTTTTTGAGATCCTTGGACTTGCCTAATTTTCATACATGTCAATTAATTTGTTACATTAGAGAGAGTATCATTTTTTATAATATAAAAATCTTTTACTAATTAAATATAATAAATTTTAAAAAAATTTATGCTATAAGTTTTAAAGTTAAAGTATATGTAAGTTTAAAGCTAATCAACTAAAACAAGCTAACTAATGAAAACTTGGAATGGCCAAAAAATTGGTTATGTTCGATGGGATAACATGGCTCAAATGTTTCCACGTGGCACTATTTATTGGTTGAAACACAATTGATTCCATCATCAAATAAAGATAAGATTAAGGTTTTAAAACTCAATTTTGATTTTTATTATAAGATAAAAATAACAATTTTGACAGTTTTAACAGTTTTAACAGTTTTGATAATTTTCGATATCGATCGCATTAACTTTTTATAAATTGTTTAATTTTTATAAACTAAAAAAAAAGTGACATTTTCGAATCAAAACCAAAATTAGTGCCGAGTTTTAAAACCTTGATAAGGATTATGTGTGCCATTGTAAATCTTTGAAATGAAATTTTATTATGTTCGGCTTTTCGAACATTGGGCAGACCAATTACAGCCTGCCACATATGTTGCGAGCCTCACCCATTGCATATGAGGTGAGACTCGATTGGTTGGTTGGACGGTAGTAGAATGCAATAATTTCTCATCTAGAACTTCCTGATTCTGCTACCATAAAAGCCACGTGGTAGAATTGGATAAAATAAAAAAATAAATTTATGTCATTATCAATTGCTTTCAATATAATATAATTTTAGTCAACTGAGATTAAAATTTAAAACATAATTTTTTTTTTGCTGAAAATTTAAACCATAATTGCCAGCTCTTCAATCTGATCAGCTTAAGATAATTAACTTCATTTTTTTTCTTTATTCTATTGTAAAGTTAAATGCCAAAATTATTAATAAAGGTGCAAATCTACATTTCAATATTATTTTCTTATATCAATTATTTCCCCTAATTCCTAGGGAAGTGGATCCCTATGTCATGCTGATCTTAGTGGAGGGATTATATATATCACTTAGGCTAAGGCAAAGATAATGCCTTAATAGGAGATATATAATATGATTAATTCCTTTTGCAAAATTATTTTAATAAGAAATTTTTTTCATTATTTACTTCAACTTCCACTTTCCTCACCTTGTCTCTTGTTAGTGCAAACATAATTATTTTTTTCTTTACATTATCTACATATTTTCTTTGAAAGATATGACGATGTATAATATTTAAGTTAATTTTCTAATTTTGTTATGTTGATGAGTACATGATCTAAGATTCCAAATCATATTCCGATACACTAGAATGTGGATTTCATTAGTCAAAATCCAAGCACAAATAATGTATATATGCATTTATATATCTTAAAATATATTCTATATTTAAGTCTTGTTTTTTTTGTTAGAATAAGTTTTGGTGTCAAAAGATGATAATACAAACAATAAAAATTTTATTTGTTGCGTTGTTTCACACATGAAGAGCAATAAATGGTGAAATAGATCACAAACCCTTTTAGTCTTTGGCAATTATAACATATTAAGCAGTTTATAAGCTTCTATATATCTATTCACATAACTCTTAACTTAGGGAACTAGGCTCCATAATCCCATCTTGACTTGGGTAACCCCTCATCATCATGTTGAAATCTCCAACTCTTAAGTTGAATTAAAGCTAATTTTAATAGAACCATTAAAGACAATAGCTTGGCTAGAGCTAGTGCTAACTTAGTTTGCAACCACGGCGATACTTCTAGTAGTTGTGAGAACTACAACTTTAGAGGCCTTGAAGTTAGCCGGATATTTGGTAGATTGAGTTGAGGAAGTTTGATTCAAGGGCAACTCTTCTGTTCATGAGCTAATATTATCAAATTTACTAACAAAAAAGACCCTTATTACTTTTTTGTGTGCATGCTCTGAGTTTTTTTAAAGAAATGGGATTAAATATGCATAGAACTTCTAATAAGATGATTGATTATATTACACAATTATATTATATTTATTGCTTATTTTGATAACATCAATTGTGAAAGGAATTACCATCAAAAAAATTTGTGATAGGGGATATGTTCTATCTATATATATTATTTTTTAAAAAAAATCTCAGTAAATAAATGTGATTGGCTGATCATATCTGGATACTTTTGTACAAGTTTAGCTAGGTTTATAACATGCCATGCATATACCAATATACCATTTGAGAATTATAGCTACATTAATTAGGTTTTGATTGATTAATTTTGAATCAAGTCTTCGATTCAATTGATTTTAATTAATTTATAGATGATTGAATGATGAGACTTAACTAAAGTTATGCAATAAGCATGAAATATTCTTGTCGTTATCTTTTTTTTTCTCATATCTATTTCACATACATACATATAATTAGGAGGTTAGAATTTGATATAAAAATCGATCATTGCTTGACATTTGGATCAATATTTAATTAAAATCAAACTCAACCCAAGTTCATTGAGTTAAGCCACGGGCTATGGCCAGATGAGATCGACTTGGCTCGATCTCTATATCTATTTTTTAAATATAAATAATGTATTCAATTATCTTTTATATAATTAATTATTATTTATACATAAGCGAGTATGAGTTGTGATTACAATATCGGTTAGGTAATTCTGTGAGTAACAATAACCCAATTTCAAATCCTATTAGAGATAATTTTTTTAAAAAAAAATTAATTCGTAAAAGAGCGTGAGCTCATGACTAGTTATAAGACTCAAAATAGTTCAAAATTAAAACGAGACACTTTAAATTCAAATCGAATAACAGGCTTAGCTCAAACTCAGATCATTATCACCTGTACATACATATATACATACATACATATACATAAATATAAACATATAATCATTCATATATATTATGAGTAATGAGAGTGTCCGCAAATGCCACTTAGTCTCTCTCACACAAGCTTTGTGATAGATGTACACAAAAAATGTCTTGTGCAAAAATATGAGAATGAACATTTTATCCTCTTTTTAGTTGAATCAATTTGCGTTCAAAGAATTAGTCTTGTGGTCAAAAAAATTTACCAATTAAATTAATTTTGAAACTTTATCATGGAAAACTAAGTTTGAACAAACACACACGTGTATATATATATTTTATATATATAAATATATATGATAATATATAGTATTTATATGGATGTATACGGACACTTCTTATCTAAATATCAATAAAGATAAAAAGGTCACATGGGCTGCAAAAATAAATAAATAAATAATATAATTAAAGACAGCAAGGACCTACTGAATTTATTGCTTTAATTTAATATTGTCTCTTTCACATCACTTGGAATTTATATATAGTCAAAAACATCAAAATAATCACATGGTTTGATAAAATAGTCAAGTAGATGATAAACACAAATAATCAATCAATTAGTAAACAGAGAAAAATATATATCAAGGAATTTTCACAGTTTGTCATATGTGATTAAAGAGAAAATATCCTCATTATTTTATTCACTGATAATTTTATTTCAGTAATGCATGTTTACTTTGTTGGCCCAGAGTCTTCCCAAGAGGAGGGTGAATTGGGAATTAAAAATAATTTAAAATAATTTTTTTTAATTAAGAAAAAGAAGGGAATAAGAGGTAGTAAATTTAAGTTTATAAAAATGACCAAGTATATTGAGTTCTGATATCACCTGGACAGAAAAAAGCAGAGCAGAAAATTTTACCCGAACAGTCCGGTCGATTTTGAGAATTGACCAAGGTTCACAAAACAGTGCAGAAAATTTTTCCAGAACAATCCGGTCGATTTCGGGACCAGAAATGAATCAAAAGATTGCAGAAATGAATCAAAAGAGACCAGAAATAATAAATTTAGAGTTTACTATTCATATATCTGTTTTTAATAAAAATATTTTATATTTTGTATAACTTTAAATACCTAGATTTAGATATGATATATCACTTTGGTCCAAAGGAATTAGGAGCAAAAAAAAGGAACACAATAAATTTATAGTGGTTCGGCTTACCGCCTAGTTCACTCCCCACGCTCCTCAAATGAGAATTTCCACTAAAACACCCCGGCTTTTTACGGGAACAAAAGCCGAATAAACCTGATATAATCCTATGGCTTTTTACAGGAACCAAAGCCAAGAAAACCTACACACCACGGCTTTTTACAGGTACCAAAGCCGAGCAAACCTACAAAAATAATCTCAGAGAAAAATACAGAAGGGTACAAGATTTTGCTAGCTTTGCTAGCTCAATTACAACTTAAGCACACAAAAAATAAATTACAGTGAAGAGCTCTATGCATACAATAACTTTTGCCAAAGGTAAAAACTCGTAGAAGTCCAAGATTAATTTCTGTAATCTTGGGGTAAAAGAAAAGAAGAAGGTATCTCAAAATATTCAGGAAAAAAGTAAGCTTTAAGAGATGAAACTATTAGCTAACAGTTTTGCTTTTATATTCCAATAGAAACAAAACAGTGAAGGCTCAGTTATGAAAAAAAACTGAAAGCTATGACAAAACCGAAAAACCAAGAAAGAATGTAAACAATAAGAATTATTGGTCTTGGCTTTCAGCACAGTGAAAATGCAGCACTCTTTCTTCTTTTGTTTCTCCTTGAGAAGGCTTGTTTGCAAGTAGAAGCTTGAAGGAGAGCTGGATGATTTTCGGGCAGGAAGAAGATTCAGTACAGCAGGAAATAAATGCTTATATTTACTTACAGCAGGTGGTAAGCAAGAAGCTTGATACATTTGCCCTTTATTTGAATTAGTCAATTGTAGACAAGCATTTTGACATGTCATACAGGTGGACCAATGAGAACAGCAAGTAGAGGGCATTTCAGACATTTCTGGATGATGAAATGTCCTTTGGACCGTTGGAGGCAGAAAGAGTTCAGCAGATTTTAAAACTTAAAGATAATGGTTAAGTTCAACCAAGCTTGAAACAAGGAAAATACAAAAGAATAAACCTAGGAAAGGAAGCTGATGAAAAGCATAAAATAATGGTTTGTCCCTTTCCCATAAACAAGCATGCTGAGGGTTTTGTTTTTAGCAAAAGAGAATAAATTAAAAAAAGTGGTTAAAAACACCCAAGTTTTCACCCAAGAGTTAAAACAAGGAGAAGGTGCCACCTGGGATAGATTAAAACAGATTTAATGAATTTACATGGACAAAATATTCAGCATGACATTCAAGGACTGCTGAAATAACCAAGTGCAAAGGAAAGTGCAAATATTTTCCATTTTAAAAATAAACAAAGAGTAATAAAATAGTTTTTGAGGAATAAAAATATTTTTAAAGTGGGCTGCATGGAATAAGATAGTGGAAATAAGATATTCTCAATTTTTGAGAATTTGGATAGGCCAAACGGTCAGCTAGGCAGCTGAGTTTGGGCTAGTCCAGAGAGATCCGATCGATTTTGGAAATCGAGCGGTTTTTCCTGCAGCTTAAGGAGATGAATTTTTCAGCAAGGATTAACAAAGAATGGATAGACCTTAGGCTAACTAAGATTGAGTACAAGTTAAATCCTTGGCAAAAACATGCATGCTTACAATTAAGTCCTAGAAAAGAAAATAAACAAGAACCAAGTAATATACTTCTTTTCTTGAACTTGAACTTGGACATTCACCTTAATTATGATATGGATGACCTGAAAATATACTTAATAAAATGATTAGTCCATAATGCTAAATTAATTATATTCATCAAAATTAAGAAGTTCAACATACTTTATTACTAATATCTTGAGATATTAATGACAAATATGACTGTTAAATTTTTTATTTTAATTAAAAATCGAAATAATGCTTAAATATTTATTATGAAAACACTGATCTTAATTTTATGATACGTATAGGTTAATTAAATTGTATTCATATGTTTCAAATATAAATATAACATGTTTATTTTATATTTAATCATGCACACATGAAATATAGCTTAAAAATTCCAGACAAGTTAAATAGCCATATAGGTTTATACAAATTGGAGAGAGTTCCATTCATGACGTTGAAATAAATATAATCTCCCCATTTATTTCTAGAGCATCAAATACTTTATTTACATAATATTTAACCTTCAAAGATTTTTTTTTTGAGGAAATCAAAATTTACTTATTTCATACGGGTGAATAATCGCAAGGTTATTTTTATCAAAATAAATAAATAATCGCAATGAATTTCGTTGTCTTATGATTAAAAGTCAGATGGATTATCATTTTCTTTCTTTCTTTTTTTTTTTTTTTTTTTGATAGCGATGGATTATCATTTCAAGTAAAATAGATATGATGAATTTCACTGTCATGTAAGTAAATCATTCTGAAAGCTATAATATTAAAATTTAAGATAAATATCATCTAGAATCCTAAGATTAAAGAGTAATATGGCGTAAATCTATTATTTAAAAAAAACTAATAAGATTTATAAGATTAACATTAATATTTAAATTAGGTACTTTCATTATTTTTTTTTTAAAATTTAAAATTATTATTATACCATTTTATCTATTTTCTCTACCTTCTATCTCCCATGCACTGCCCTAGGGCAGTTGAGCAAAGTTCACAGTATCAGAAAAATTTTAATAGGACTTTTGAGATTGATATTAGTATTTCAATGAAGTTTTTTTAATAAATTTAATCATCTTTTAAATAAAATTTAATTTTAAATAGATTTTTAAATATAAATTAACAAAAAACACTTTCATATTATATTATATTAATTTTTATTACTTTTGAGATTGTTATTTTATATTAATTTTTTTATTAACAAGATAAAAATGATCAAACTTATTAAAAGAGAGGTCTTATTAAAATATTAATGCCAATCCTAAAAGTTTTATTAATTTTTTTTAAAATTATAGAATTACATAATATTACTCCCTAATTTATCCTAAAATTTATTAGAAATAAATTTGCATCGATAGACCCCTTCGCAAAAAATCCAATCAGTTTTCTATCAATATCAACTTTCTATTTAGAAACTGATCACTGAATTCCATAAATTAAAATTAATTAACCTAATTTGCAACTTCATCTTATAGGACTACAGAATTGTCATATATCATCTATGGAATAATCTTATTTTAATTACACGTTAAATATCACCATTCTCAGGGCTCATTTGTTTTCAATTTAAAAATTAACCTGATTTAATTTTAATCTGACATATCACATCATACATAAAATTTAATATTAAAAATTAACTTTATTTCATATCCGACATGCATTACTAAAATAATAAATAACTTATATCACATCGCTCACCTACATAATAACTAACTTTATATCACATTCCTCACATATTTCAACATAATAACTAACTTTATTTCACATCATTCATAATTTTTAATAAAAAATATCTCTATTCAAATTTAATTTTAATCTTATTAAATTTAATCTTATGAACAAACAGACCCTCAAAGTAAATAATTTACTATCTTGCATGTGATATTAATGTGGTATGAAACGCAAGAATTGTTTTTGATGAAAAAGAGTGAAGTGAATATGAATATACAAATTTATAATTCAAAGATGACTTTATAATGTGCAAATAATATAATTTAAAGTGTTATGTATGTAATATATTCCTTAAATTTTTGGTAATAAATTAAGTTGAAAAATAAGATGATATGATTTCATGCAATGAAACTCATTTACTCTTCCTTAATTACTGGCTGTCATCAATCTTGATGCTCATAGTGTGGAGATCATAATCAGGAAATGAACTCTTACAATCTTGTAAGTTTAAGTGCACATAAATTTCTAATGAGAAAGTGACATTGAGCCATATGAGAAATAAAAAGGATATATTATATTTCTTTTCTTAATAGCATACAACTTTATAATGACAAAGCAATTACGCAAACAACGTTATATTTAGTAAATATTATAAATTTTATGTTCAATCTTAAAAAATTACAAGTTTTTTGAAGAAATTATTATAAATTACACTTACATACTTTCTTTGTTCTTATCACATTATTATACTTAAGTTTGAGCCTTATTTTAATAATAATAAGAAACTTCAAGTACATTATCAAAAAAAAAAAAAGATATTTCAGATACTAGTTATTAATTTAAATGAGATAGAAACCCTAACGATGATATCAAGTTATTTAGGATGGATTATTGGTAATCTAAAAGCCATTGAAAACTAAAGAAATTAATTGATCCACTTTATTGTGAGAAATAAAACATTATATATCAGAGAGTGACTATGATTTATAAATAGAATATTCTATTCTAACTAATAATACTTATAAATTGTCATTAAGTGTATAAATTATAATTAATAATTGAAGTTCTCTACAAATTTTATAATTTTAAAATAATTAATATAAAATTTATATTATTTATTAAATATAATATTATATAAATAATGTTAATGTTTATGATCGACATAACTTTTGGCACCTTTTAAATCATCATAACTGCTCATTATATAAGTGCTTAACTGATCAATTGAAATTTAAATCAATCTAATAATCAAATGTGTTAGGCACTTAAAAAAATGAATTTTTTTAATATTTCAGAGTACTTTTTCTTAAATGATAAATGTGGCTACAAACCTAGATGCGTGAGTAACGTGTGACATCACTGAAGAATCTCGCACGTGTCCTAATATGTGTGTGTGAGTGTGTGTGTATATATCTATATCTACATCTTATATATTTATATCTATATATCTCTCTCTCTATATATATTTATTTATTTGAATATATTTAGATATGTTGATACTGGCAATAGCATGATTTAAATCTGTTTATTTGTAAAATTAAATTTAAATAGAGATTTTTTTATTAAAAATTGTGAATGATGTATAGTAAAGTTAGTTATTATGTTAGGGTGTGTGAGGAATGTGATATAAAATTAGTTATTATGTTAGAATATGTGAGGAATGTGATATAAGTTAGTTATTATTTTAGTAATGTGTGTAAGATGTGAAATAAAATTAATTTATAATATTAAATTTTATGCATGGTGTGATATGTCTGGTTAAAATTAAACTAGGTTAATTTTAAACGGGCAAACAAATAAGGTTAGTAGTTAATTTAAAAGAAATGATTTTTAAGAGCATTAAATAAATTTCATTGGGAAATTTTGATAAGAAACTCTATCAAAAAAAAAAAAAATGGTAAGAAACAAAGTTATCTTCGTGCCACTTTTAAAGATTAAGAAGAACAAAGAAAAAAAAAATAGTATTATTCAATTGCTTTTATGATTAAAATTTATACAATTTTATGATTGCACGTTGTTAATGTGTAGATTTATATAAAGAACGGATAATTAACTACATGCCACATAATTTAGTTTTATTTATGTCTTACTCATCCATTCTTAGTTAATTATGCTATACACACTCAAAATATTATAAAAATCTTACATGCATATATTTTATCTTATTTTTTTTATTATAATGAGTAATCATAATTTTTTAATGACCTAACTATAATTAAATTACAAAAATCTGAGCCGTTCATCATATTATTTTAAAGATATTTAAATATATTTTGAGTGAAAATTCTAAAACCTTAATGTTTAGGTGGCGGTAAAGGAAGAATACATCCGCGACGTGAATTAATTTTAGGACAAATCAGCGCTTTAGTGTGGTATTGAGGAAGAGAAAAATATAAACCATTAAGAGTAAAAAAAATAATTTTAATGATTTACTAACAGAATATTAAGATTTTGTAATGTTTTGAGTGTGCATAGTGTAATTAATTAAGAATGGATGAATAAGGCATAAATAAAACTAAATTGTGTGGTACGTAGGTAATTATCCATATAAAGAATACTCCAACTCTATAATTTTTTTTTTTTTTTGGAAAACATATTTAACTCGAGTTCGAGTCGATTTCGAATCGATTTCAGTTTTTGAATAAATTTAAAGTATGTAATAAAAAAAACACATTTAAAATAGTTACACTTTAACTGTTTTTTTTTTTTTCATTTTCAGTTTTCAATATGGCACTCTTTCATAATATAATAAAAAAATTTAATAAATAAATTTATTTCGAGTAAGCTCGATTTTTTTCGAACGAGTCAAGCCAAACTCGAAATCGACTCGAAATAATTTCGAGTACACTGATTAGCTCAAAACTCGACTTGAAATGACTCGAATCAATTTCGAGTCGAGTTTTTTATCGAGTGAGTTTCGAGCGATTTTTGACTTTCGAATAAAATTGCCAGCCCTACTTATATGTCATGCTTCATCCGTAATAGCTTTTAGACCCTCCATTGTAACTCATTGTTTAGTTACATGGACTGTAATTATGCAAATTCTTTTGCATACATTTGATGAACCTTATGCTCTGTTTGGTTGGAGGAGAAAAAAATAATTAAAATATTTTTTGTGAAAATTTTTATTAGTTATATTAAAAACTGTGTTAGATATGAAATAAAATAATTATTTAATCTTAAAATTTGTGTAGAATGAGATATAAAATAACTTTTACAATTTTTTTAAAATAAAATTAAGATTTTAACTATAGCTAAAATAAACTATTATTTTTAGCCAGTTACTAAAACTTAATGATGAAATCAGCTTTAGTAATTTTATTCTGACATATCAAAATTGAGCTTGAGCCAATTAAGAGATAGGAGAATCTAAGTTTCAATAGTTAAAACACACGGCCTGATCAACCTCCTTATATTAGTCAAGTAGTCCATCATAAGAGAAGTTATTGGGTTCGAACGACGCACCGTCTGGAACTCAATCAGAGGGCGCCACGTGTGCCATACAGCTGGGTCCGGGCACATGTGGCGCCCTCTGATTGGGCGTCCGAACGGTGCACGCGGCGCACCCAGTAATTTTTCCCACCATAATGATATGCAGCACTGTTATAACAGTAGATTTAACAGATCTAAACTTCTAGTCCTCCGTGCACCTTTTTGTTTTAGACTCTTTAACAGTAATAAAAGGTCGCAACTTCTATTCGAAGTTCTATTATTCATCTTTCCCATCTTCCTCAGTTAAATTTGTAGAGAAGTCAGTAGCCAAAAAAAGAATATTTCTCTAATTTTAGTAGTAAAAAAGAGTGATTCCGTTAGAAAATAAATTTGACTGCATAATACATCCTACATTTCCTAAGTGCATAATATAAACTGTAATAAGAATAACTTTAGCTTTAACATATTGCATCATGCACAAATTTTAATATTAAAATCTAATTATATTTTTTTAATGATATAAAATATTCTACATAACACATATATTTCAAAAATAAAAATTTTATTTTATTTTAGATCTTATATAAATACCAAAATAATAACTAACTAATTTTATATTTTTTATACATTTCAATAATATTAATTAATTTTATTTCACATTATGTATAATTTCTAATAAAAAATATTTTTATTCAATATTATTTTTAAAGTTTGGTTGTGATCTTAGTTACTTAAACTTAGATAAGAATTTGGTTGTTGTTGTTGTATTATTTTTAAAGTTTGATCTGTTTATAATTTTTTTTAATTTAAATAAAAAATAATATTCATGTAATTTTTTTAATAATTTTGAAATAAAATTAATTTTATTTTGAAATATATAAAAGAAAAATAAATTAATTTTTATTTTAAATTTTTGAAAGATATGTGATGAAAATAGTTTTATGTTAAAATTTATATAAAATTTAAAATATTATTAATTTAATATCAAAATTTTACATAATAAGACTTATAAACTTAATTTTAATTTTAGTTAATTTAACCTGAACAAACAAACAGCCCACGAAAACCTTCAAATTGATAAACCACCTCATCCTAATGAAGTCAGTGCATAAATATTCAAGTTCTGATATAAAAAAGAATTCAAGATCTAAAATATGATATCACATCTGAGGTCTCCTTCAATTCAAATATTTTTATGACAAGAAAAAATATCTTATTTTTTATTTTTTTTAAAAAAAATTAATTTTAATATTTAAAAATATGTCAAATATAAAATAATATTAATATTAATATTTATATTTATGTTGAATATAAAATAAAATTAATTTTTACACTTAAAATTTATATTAAATTAAAAAAAGACTCAAACCAAACAAAGTCTTAATGGCAAAAAATATAATTTTTATTTAATTTTTATAACTAATCTATAATATTAAAAATTTAAATATTAAACATATAAAATTATTAAATTTTAATAATATATATATATATATATAGACACAAAACATTTAAATGTTTGGAATTTATAAAATGCAACATTTCATAATATAAATAAATCCATCTAACATGCATATAATTCTCAGAAGAAAATATTTGAATATGGGACTGCAGGAAACCTTTTTCAGCAGTTCCAAAGGCGAATTCTACATCTACATTAATTAATAGGAACAATTCACTAATCTCTTCCTGTATAAATTATAACCAAATCAAGAGCTTTGCAGCAGCATAATTCTCATCTCTATCAACATAGAAACCATTAACAAACGCTGCTAAAAATCTAACACAGACTTTAAACAAAACAATCATCTTGAATGCTTACTGTCATCAAGCAAGCATAAAAACACGACAAATCACTCAAAGAGTCAGGGCCGTCCCCGCCTGGAACTGCAACTGGGACATTTATATTGCTTGATGCTCTCGGCTTTTGCTGGAGTGATCTTCACACACTTACCGTGAAACCACCTCTCACATATATCACAACCGATCCAGAATTCAGTCGAGTTGTAGTTGCCGCCACAAGCACCGCAAAGGGTCTCGCTGTGCTCATCTTCGTCCTCACCGTATCCTTCATCAGCAGGCTTTGCATTGTTTTTCATCTGTCCATCGCTTGCGCGCTGATATAGGAAGATAAATTTTCAAAGGCCACCAAGAAACAAGACTTTTTTAAGGAATGGGGGGAAAAGAAATAACACGAAAATAATCACACTTAACACAAAAGTACAATAATACACACTAAACATAAAAGAACATTTTTAACTGGGGGCTTAATTTTTGATGAGGGCTTGAATTTGTTCATGTTAGAAATATAGAATAAGATTTAGATATTTAATATGTAATAAAAAGTAACAACATACCTTAGTTGATTGTTTTGACTTGCTTCCACTATCAGACTTTTCCCTTGATGGCTTTCTATCTGTAACAACCTCAAAAACAGTAGGGAGATCATTGATCATACTGAACAATCGCTTCCTGTTGATTTAAATAGAACAATAAGATGCATTAAGTGTTGTCTATATAGACTGATAAAATAATGTTGTAGAATCATCATTCAGAATATAGAATACCTGGTATACATGAATAAAGCTGCACGCATTAACCCACCTTACAATCCACAATAATAAGAATTTACTACCAAGAAATAATTCTCTCAAGACAAATTACTGAAAAAAGAAACTTCTTGGAAGTGTATGATAGGATTGTCGGCATCAACTTTCCGCTATCACCAAAGAGCCACGCACACAACAAAACAACAAAAACAACAACTAAGTCTTAATCCCATTAGGTGGGGTCAGCTACATGAATAATTTGTTTCCATTGCACTCTATCAGTTAACAAATTCTGAATAAATTTAAAATCAGAAAAGCACAAATATTTTAAATATATGATCTTTAGACAGCTATCAAGCACGAACCCAAATGCCAAGAGGAGATTGACAGCAGAGCATTGCATGCTAAACTGCTACACGAAACTTCAAAAATCATCAATAAATCAAAAAATGGCTACCCTTACCACTTTACAATTCAGCCGCGCGAGGCGTTCACTTGCCACACTTCCTCACCCATTTGACTGAATCAATGTGTTTCAAGTCAGCTTGCACTTAAACTAGCCATGCCCGAACCAACCTCAGACAACAATGTTTTCCTTGTCCACCCTCTCCCCTATTACCGAAGGATTATTTGGTAGGGCTTTGAGACGGCTTTCTCTATTTATTGGAATGGGAGCCATACATATTGCAGAAGGAAAGGGCATGCCCAGTAATCTATCTTATCTGTCCTCCATTCATATTGCAATACCAAGGTGGGATCAAATTTTCAGGGTTCATCCGAATACATCCAGACCTGACCCGAAGTCTTTAAGGGCATGATTTTGCAATGTGAAGCCAATCTGAAGCCTAAACAGGTTGATCCAAATCCTCCACAACCAAATCACTCACCCTTTTAAAGCCCTAAATAACATCTTTGTCACTATCAAATAATAATAATAATATCTATGTCACAATGATGAAGTGTGCTGAAAAAGCCATGAAAAAACTAGTAGATAGCTGAAATAAAAAAGGTCACAAAGGAAGAGCAAACCAAAAGAGAAACACCACCAAAAATACCGCTATAACCAGTTCAACCTTACCGTTTGTTCAGCAAAAGTAAAGTTTAACCAAATTAATGTTAATTTCAAGTGATTCTGACTTGAAATTTGCTTAGGTTGTGAAATAAATTATATTTCATCTTGAGATGTGCGAACATGTGAGATAGTTTTCATCTTGAGATTTGTGCAGAATCAGAAATAAAATTAAAATTAAAATTTAAAATTTATGTAAAATGTGAAATATTTATAGTTTTTATCTTGAGATTGGTGTAGAATGTGATTTGTCAAGTTAACTTTAACCTTGAAATCAAAAATTAACCTCGAAATCAAAAATAAAAATAAAACTGACCTAGCTACAAACAAAGACATAGTACAAAGCAGTTTAAAGAACCAAACTAATTGGAAATAATCTAATGTAACTTAAAATAAAAGAAACAAATTACTAAGAACAGTTCCTTGAATTCTTCTTGACTCAAAGATATCAACCCGTAGTTATTAAATGCTAGTAATACAAGTTAACTCAAAAATTTATAGAACAAATGGAAACCATTGCCTTTTTTCCTTACCTTCAACAGCTAAGTTAAGAAGACTAATACGTGTAACTACAGTCAATTTAACAAGTTATTTCTTCAATATCTTCAAATAAAAGACAGGAAATACCTTCAAATTTCTGAGAATATTTGGACGAGCTCACAATTTACATTAAGGAATGAAGCACAGCATAAGGAAAACAAGCTTTCAAGCAATCAAAACAGAGAAACTAATACTCAAAACTTCCTGTAATAAACATGAACAATGCTGTCTCAAGCAATTATAGAAAGCATAGATATTTAAACAACATTAATATCTAGAAAACACAAACATATAAATCATATTGAATTAAACACTCACTAAAAACAATATCTTGAATGCTATGATTCAGAAGAATATTCAAAGTTCAGTTTGTTTCAAAAATGTTCCATAACCTATTCTACAATAACAAGTAAGCCTTAATCCTATTAGGTGTGGTTGGCTATATAAATCTTTTGTTTTCATTGCACTTTATCAAATAACAATACCTTATTTAGCTCCAGGCATATAAGGTCATTCCTTATAGTTTCTTGCCATGTCATTTTGGGTCTTCCTCTTTCTCTTTCACATGAGCAAAACTTAATAATACAACTCTTCCTTTTTTCTGATGAAATAGCACAACTCTCGCTAAAGTTATCCTTAATTGAGATTATTTCAACTTTCTTATGAAGGTACTCATTTCTCATCTTATTTTTTCATGTATACCCACTCATTTACTTTAGTACACTCATTTACCTTAATATATTCATTGTATGATACTTATTTTTTATGTATATTTCTGCTTTATAGCCTTGTAGGCTTAGCACTATATAACATCGACAATATTACTATTATTCTATAAAATTTATCTTTATATATAAGTGAGATTTTTTTATTACACAACAAGTCATACATTCCTCTGCTAATCCATCATGTTTGAATCTTGCTAATAATATCACCATCTATTTCACCGTCATTTTATATAATTGAACCAAGGTACTTAAACTACTCACTTTTTTTGATAACTTCATCACCAATTATCGCATTTTCAATATTAGTGCTTCTACCTTAACTAAATTTGCACTTCAAATATTCAAGTTTTAGATTTACTAAGACAAAAATCTTTATACTTTAAAATATTCATCCATAACTTGAGTTTCACATTAGCCTCATCTTTAAATTATCAACAAGAAGAATATTATCTACAAAATGCATATACCAAAGCACCTCCTATTGAATGTGTCCAATCAAAATCTCCATAATTAGTGCAAAGAGATGTATACTTAAAGCTAAGCATTGGTGTAATCAAATTGTAAAAAGAAAACATGTAGTCAAATATCTTGTGTCTAAATATAAGTAACAAGCCCTCGTATGTAAATTTGATAACTTGAATATAAACCTCTTTCTTTCTCAAAACTATTCAAAACACTTCCCTTAGGACTTTATCATAAGATTTTTTTTCTAAATTAATAAAAATAAAATACAAATCATATTTTCTCTCTAAATTTCTCCATTAAATATCTCAACAAATGAATAGCTTTCAGAATATATTTACTTATGGTGGGAACACCACGATCGATCTTCTTCGATTCATTCCAAGCAGAATTTATTGTCGATGGCTGAGATCTAGACACACTGCTTTGATCTAGATCGACTGCCTGTCAGGACAGATTTGGAAAGATGGATGCTGCGGATTGCTGAATTGGTGGATTAGAAATATCCCATTAATTCTGATTGATTAGAGATTTCATTTTGGGCTGATTTTATTTCCCGCATTTATTCTATACTAGTTATTTCTATTTTTGGGATTGTTATTTTATGTATGTTATCTGATATTTTCTCGTTTATATGAGAAAATTATTATATTATGTATATTTTTTTATTGAGTCAATTTGCATGTAGGTCTATATAAGCACCTCCCTGTTATTCTTATTTGACCAATGCTGAATAAATATTATTTGCCTTCTCCCTAAGGACTGTTGATTCTAGAATGAATCGATACCTCGGATAGGGAAGGACTTGAGCCTTATGTGAGAATCCCTAAATTCCATCCAATTGATCAAGTTTTTTTCACCCGATTCGATTCACCTTTCTCCACTTTGACTCCCACTCATCATCCCTTTTGCTTGCTTACATGTTGTGTTGTCCCTAACTAGAGGTGATGGCGTCTTCACCGACTGAAGCATCCAGATCACTGTCACCAGTCGCATTGTCTCCTGCTCACGTCGCTGACAGACGCACTTACATCGTCTCTCCATCTGGTGTGCCAACAACTTTGACGACGCGCTCACGCTTACTCCGCTTAACGCGCACAGAGCCGCTCTGCCAGACGCGCCCGCGCAGCCCCGCCCAACGTGCCCGCACAGCCCCGCCCGATGCGCCCGCGTAGCCCCGCCTGATGCCCCCGCGCAACTCCGTGCTTTCCCAGCGAGCTCTCACCGCGCTTGCCCCACGTGCTCGATTTCTCGCTGTGTCCCCACACATGCCCGCCCTGCCCGTGACCTGCCCATGACCTACCCGTGACGCAATCAAGACAAGAGCTCTAAGTTGTCAAAATTACACATAAGTCCCTGAAATTCATGGCCCAAGTACAAATTTCAATAAAACAATTAATCTAGTTGAATCAAATATTATGGATCTTTTTGCTCGCTTGAGATTTGCTCAAGTTTGTTCTGTCTGTGCGACCTATCATTATTGAGTGCAATTTAATTATTGTTGATTAAATATTGTGAGGACCTGCAATCCTGTTCCCTATTTTTGATTTGTTGAAAACCGAATCGAGTCCTAATCTGAGTTAAAAATTTTTCAATTACTTTTAATCTACAACAACAACAACAACAACAACCAAGCCTTAATCCCACTAGATAAGCTTTTTCCAAATCAATAAAAACCAAATGTAAGTTTTCTTTTCTCTCCTTAAATTTCTCCATTAAACTTCTTAATAAATGAATGGCTTCTATAGTAGATCTACCTGGCATAAAACCAAACTGATTCTCTGAGAAATGCGGAGGGTTGCGTTAGGTAGTCGACAGCCAGCGTAAAACTTGTCGAATCAATCATGACATCAATTACTTTTAATCTAATTTATTTAAAATAAAAAAAAATAGTTTTTGCGGGTTTAATTAATTTCTGTCATTAAAAAAAATGAGTCTTAATATCCTCTCTTAAAGTTTTAAAATATGATTCATTAATTTAACTCCCTTGTAGCTAACACAATCATATACACTAGCTTTGTTCTTACCTATTCTACAAAAGATCAACTAATTTTTGGTAATCTACAATAATCAGGGAATAAATCATGATTATGGATCAACTTTATGACAACCAAATTACCACATCCAATAAGTTTTAGCATTGAACAATAAAAAAAACTACATGAACAGAATCTTCCTTACAAGATTGAGCTCAGTGCTATTAAAAACACAACAAAAGCAAGTGTATCATCGGCCAATAATTGAGGAACAGAGATCATTGGCTTTGTGGAAAGAAAACAAAAGCAATCAGGAAAGTGCAAAAGCATTAATAAGGTAAAGCGTTGGCCAAAGAAATATAGAACTGTTAGAAACTGACTTCTTCAGAAATATTACAGCCTGAACTATAATATTTGGACGAAATAACATAATTTACTGAGGGAAAACCCCCAAAAATGTCAACTCATCATTCATATGCATAACAATCTCTTCCCATTTACAACACTAACTGATCAAAGCCAACCTGATCCTAATATAATCACAAAGAATAGATGACTTCTATAAGGTTTCTAATCTCAGTTGCATATTGCATAATCTCAAAATGTCACAAATTTTCTATGTTCCATTAATTCAAGATCCGCCTGTACTTCATTGCAACCTATTTGACATAGCAATGAGATGGTCAGACCTAGATACTAGGTTCCAATCAGGTCAGACCTAGATACTCATCCCAAAATTGTCAAACCAAGATACAATGTCCCACTCTCTCTTTCGTCATCTTTCTCTCAATAGAGTCCATGTTACCATTCAATCAAAAAATGTCCAATCATTGTCATCCAGTTCCACACAACAATCAACAATATCAATATGTGATAGCTAATTAACACCACGTTAACCTTACAAGAGCGAGGAGATTTAATGCAAGAACATGACATCCATGGTCACCTCGCCTAATCATTGTTTCAAGGCCTAATGCTAGCCTGCAAGAGAATTTTCAAAGCGAATCTAGGGATACAACAAACAACAATGACATGAATTAGCAATTAAGCAACTAAAGAAAGCTTCACGATATGTATATATCAATTCCAGCAGAATTATAATGAACTATAGAGGAAAGATTGAGAATTAAGAGGGAAAGCTGAGAGAATCAAAAGGATAATAACTGTAAAAGGGGAGAGTTGAGAGAGGGAGGAGGAAGACGGGCAACATTCATTACTTCCTGACTCCACTGGGGAAGCCTTATTTAAGTGTCATGAACCACTCTTTGCCCGGTTTGGTCTAGCCCAGCTCAGCCCATTCGATTCAATCACTATTCGTTAATACCGTTATCATATAAGAGTAGGCTGTTGGGGATTATTCTGCTATCAGTACCCCCCGAAATCCTTTTCTCAAGGATTAATATATTGAGGGTGGGAAACTGTTGACGGACCCATGCCAGGTCTTCCCAATTGGCATCTTCTGTGTTCACTTGACTCCACTATATCAGAATCTGTTCGACCACTCTCTTTTTTCGCAGGATAATTCTTCTGTTCAGAACAACGATAGGCTAAGCTTGCACGTGTCCAAGTTGGGTTACCTTTGGAGGTAATAGTTCTCTACTTGCTGGCTTCCTATTTTCTTTTTGAGAATGAAAACATGAAACATTGGGTGTATTTTTGTGTAGGGAGGTAATTTGAGTTTGTAGGCAACATTGCCTTCCCTGGACAACAGTTCGAAAGGTCCAAAATACCTTGGGGCTAATTTGCAGGAGCTCCGTTGGCCAATGAATTTTATTTATAAGTATGCAGCTTAACATAAACATAGTCTTCTACAATCAACTCTCTTTCCTTTCTATGCTTGTCTGCCTGTATTTTCATCCTGTTTACTACTAGCCATAAATGTTGCTTCAATAGTCTCATCATTTCCTCTCTAGCTTGTAAACTTCTGTCCACCACATCTACCACTGCAAAACCCACCAAGTATGGTATATCTAAGGGAGGTTTTTGACCATACATCACTTCATAGGGTGTGCATTGGATAGAAGAATGGTAATTGGTGTTATACCACTATTCCGAGATAACCATTTTGCCCATTCCTTTGGCTTTTCCCTTGTCTACACCTCAAGTTTCTAGGCGCCTATTTACCACCTCTATTTGACCATTGATTTGCGGATGGTACGCTGTTGACATATTTTGTTCTATTTTGAGTAGTTTAAGTAACTCTTGCCAAAATCTGCTTAGAAACACTACATCTCTGTCACTAATTAATATTTCTGGCATTCCATATAGTTTATATGCTGTCTTAATAAGCTTATGCAATCATGATGGTTGTATATAGGTGAGCAATGGCTACAAAATGAGCGTATTTGCTTAGTTTATCCACTATCACCAGAATCATATCTTTTTCACTTGATTTAAGTAGACCATCAATAAAGTCTAGGGAAACATGTGTCCATACCTTATTTGGTATTGGTAGAGATTGCAAAAAACCTGGAGTAGCTGTGGGTACATAATTGTTAATTTGACATATCTCACATTCTTGAAGTGTTCTTTTCGTTGCTTTCCACATGCCTCTCCAATAGAACATAAATTTAAGTCTATGAAGTGCGGGTAGATATCTTGAGTGTCCGACACTACTTCCGATGTGCACTGAACATATGATGTTCCTCCTGAGATCAGCATTACAGCCCACTAATAATCCCCTTCCATAATAATCTGTTGTTGCTACAGGTATACAGCTTGCTAGTATGATAGCCTTGCTTTAGTTGAGTGATAATCTCTATCAGCTGTGAATCTACTTGCCAACTTTCTTCAATGTGTCATTAATTCTTGGGATCCCAACTGCATGATAACATTGAATTGCAATTAATTGTTTGTAATTCTTTTAGAAAGTGCATCTGTGTATATATTTTCTTGTCCCTTCTTGTAAAGGATTTCAAAGTCAAACCTAGCTAATTTTGATAGCCATCTTCGTTGGGCAGGTGTTGACATACGTTGTTCAAGCAGGAACTTAAGACTTTGACGATCAGTTTTGATTTTGAAGTAATGGCCAAGCAAATATTGGCGCCATTTTTGTACAACAGCAACCACTGAAAGCATCTCCTTCTCATACACCAGAAGCTGCTGGTGTTTTTGTGATAAACCCTTGCTAAAGAAGGTCATTGGGTGGCGAGATTGCATCAAAACTACCTCAATTCCAGTGCCACTAACATCTGTTTCAATAACAAATGGTTTAAAAAAATGGTAACGCAAGTACTGGTGGTGAGCTAAATGCTTGTTTAAAGTTGTTAAATGACTTCCTCGCTTGCTCTTGCCATTGGAATTACTCTTTCTTGAGCAATTCCGTTATGTTTACTAATTGTTCCATAGCTCCTGATGAATCTGCTCTGCAGCTCCTTGAGTGATCTAGGTGTTGGCCAATCTAAAATAGCTAGGATTTTCGCGAGATCAATTGACACCTATGGCTAAAATTCTGTCTTACGTAATTAATAGTTTTGGTAGCAAAGGCACACTTCGTTTTTTTAACCTTTAAGGAATGATGTGGCAGCATTTTGAGTACTTCTCTTATGTGTTGTAGATGGTCTTGCCATTGCCTGCTGTAAATCAGTAAGTCATCAAAGAATACCAAAACAAATTTCCTGAGGAAGGATTTGAAAATAGAAGTCATAAGTTTTTGGAACGTAGTTGGTGCATTTGTAAGTCCAAAGGCATCACTAGAAACTCATAGTACCCTTCGTGTGTTCTGAATGCCGTTTTACTAATATCTTCCTCGAACATTCTGACTTGTCAGTAGCCTAAACCTTAAGTCAGGCTTTGAGAAATAAGTTGACCCGTGCAACTCATCTAATAGTTCTTCTACCACGGGAATAGGAAATTTGTCTTGTATAGTTTTAGAATTGAGCTCTCTATAATTAATAAATAACCTCCAAAGTTCCACCCTTCTTTTTAATTAGTACTATAGGGGATGAGAAAGGGCTTGCACTTTCTCTGATTACTCTCGCACCCTTCATCTCTATTATTAATTTTTCTATAGTTGCTTCTACATTGCTAGATGTCTGTAGGGGTGTACGCTAATGAGATTCGTACCTTCCTTTAAAATAATGCAATGAAAATGGATGCGAAGAGGTGGTAAGCCTTTAAGTTTAGAAAATACCACTGCATACTATATTAACAGAGAATTCAAGTCTTGTCGTTGCTGCCTTGACAGATCAGGAGACACACTAGTATATTCAAGGGAGTGCAGCAGTTTCGCATTTGAATAATAAGATTGTAGACATAGTGCCGTAGACGCATCTTGAATGTCCTCCTCAAATTTTCTTTAACTTACTAGCTGCATAAATGGATTTCTGACTCCAGTTAACACCATGGATTCACCTTGTATGCTAAATTCCATCTTCAGCTCTTAAATTTAAAATTCCATTTGACTACTCCCAATTTTGATAACCATTCAATCCCTAATACCATATCATAGCTTTCCAAAAATTTAATTAAATTAGATATTCTTTATACTCAACCAAACTCTTGGGAATTGGAAGGTTAAGTTGGCTTTCATCTACTTGGATGGCATTGCCTTAGAGTGGCATCAGAATTTTACCAAATCCAATCCAGCTCTTATAGACTGGGATTTATATAAAGAAGCAATCAAGGAAAGATTTGGAGAGGCAGCCTATGATGACCCTATGTATGAGCTTCACACCTTAAGACAATCAGGATCCGTGCAAGATTATAATAAGTTTGATGCTCTCCGTCCGCTCCTTAATTTGCTAGAATCTTAGCAATTAGCTGCTACTTAGGTGGGCTAAAAGAGGAATTACTAGATCTAATTCGTATTTTGAAACCAAAAACCCTGAGGGAGGCTTTGAACTTAGCCAAAATTCATGAGGCCACTTTTGCTCAGCAACAGAAGAAATACTAAAGTTGGAATAAACCAAAGAAATGTGTTGGGAACAAGTTCTTTTGAAAGCGCTGCGACCGGACCTTATTCCTCCACCAGCAAAGAATTGCAACAACCACCCTCCCCCTCCCCCTCCCCCTCCCCCTTCCCCCCACCCACCCAATAAGAGAGACCACACATCGCATGCTACCTAGCCAGCTATTTGATGAGAAGAGGGCAAAAGGATTGTGTTTTTAGTGTAATGAAAAGTTCACAGTAGAACACCAATGCAGAAAAAAAATAACTATTAAATTATGGTGGTGGAGGAGGATGGCACGAATGGTACTGAGGAAGCAGAACCCAGTGAAGAAATGGCGGAAGAAAATTTGGAACCAGAAATTGAAACTAGAGTACACCTCAATGCTCGAACTGGAATTCTCTCCTTTTGACCAATGATCGTGATTGGTAAGCTGAAGAAGAAGTCATTTCATATACTAATAGACAATGGGAGCACTCATAATTTTTTAGATCCAACTCTAATATCATATGCGGAGTATGTTGTAGAGATTATACGAGTCCAACAAGTTGCAGTGGCCAATGGTGAAAGGATACCTATAAATGAGAAAGTCAAACAATTCCAATGGCAAATGCAGGGAATTCAGTTCACAGTGGATGCAATTATCATGCTTCAAATCTAATATTTAATTATCCATTAAATTCCCATAACTATCTCCTTAATTTTAGCCCGAGGAAAATTACTTAATTTCCCAAAAAGAGTTATTAGAGAGAAATCATATTTTTCTCCCAAAAACAGCAATTTATCTCCCCCTTTTTCCCTCATAATCGGCGGCTAAAGATAGGAGAGAGAGAGAGAGAAACGCGCAGTCATCGATTTCTCTCTGATTCTCTTAGATTTAGATCTATTCGTTCGGAGAGATCCTTTCTCTTTGAATCTCAAAAAAACCTAAGATTATGGTGAATTCGAGATATGTTCTACTCTAACATTGCCCTTAAAAATTAAAAATTAAAAATTAAAAATTAAAAATTAAAAATTAATGGGATATTTTGATAAATCGAACATATTTTTGCAATGTTTGTCATAGATCCACATGATGCTTAAATCAAAATTATGCTGTTTAGTTTTTCCATGAAAATCATGAATAATATCTTATTTTATATTAGTATTTATGGTTAATTTTTTTTATTGTATGTCAACGGCTAAAAATCATGATTATTTATCTTTTTATTTGGTCCAGATCAATTATTATATTATAATATATATTTCTTTATGGTTAATCATATGATAGTTATGATACTATCATGGTTAAATTTAATTAATAAATTATGTGGCCAATACCCTATTTTGCACTACTATGCGAATTGACAATATCCAAAAAAATTTCTGAAGTATCATTTGATATAATCGTTTCCAGAATATTCTAAAATGGACTAATAGAGTAATATTTAATTTATTGCCTCGTTTGTTACTGTGCTTTTGATCTTTTGTTGTATAGATCTGAAAGAATTCACATTAGTCAAATGTGAAATATAAATTGGATCTATATTTAGATAATGTAGTTAATCATTCAGGATTGAAAATGGGCATGATAAAGATTATATTAGAAAATGAGATGCCAAAGTTCAATTTGCTTAGATCACTAAATGCATAAATGCTATACTATTGTTTGTGACAATTACAGGAGGACAAGTGTAAGCGCTTGCCCTCACACTCAATAAAATACGAGATATACTATGGTTGGGCATACGGATTTGCCAAATAAATAATTTGCAATATAAAATTTTTAATAGTGACAACGGATTAAAAATTAAATGTAATTTCCGTGGGATTACGCATATGCCTTAGCTCAAGCATATGATATTTAGGTGCAACGACGTCTAGTATTATTTTGGGCTATTGCTATTTTGGGTCAGGGGTGAAAACTCCCAAAATTGATTGAGGACTTCACATGTTAGCCATTATAGGTCATAGCCTATGAGGCCAAGGGGTAATGATCCCCAAATGTGTAAAAGGCAACTGAAGCGTAATACGAAAAATCACGGGCCCAAAAGATAAAAATAAATATGAACATTTTGTGTGCTTGTTCCGAATAATTGTTCTTTATCATGCTTATATCAATTGTAATATGCTATGCATGTTTAACCTGTTCAATTACTCAATGATCATGTTATGCTTGTTATTCCTTTACAATTATTATATTATTATTGTACAATGTTGTTATATACAATTATTATCATTGAATCTTTTATATAAAAGTTTTGTTAGTATATGACCTATAAGTCTGTTCTAATAAATTTCTATCACTAATGTGATAAGTACTAATGCACAAGATCACTGAAATGGGAAGAAAGTTGTTTAGGAGAAGAAATAGTTTATTTTACTTTTTGCTTAGAGAGAGAATTTTGCTCGTTGCTTTAGAAAATTCTGAATCTTGATTATTTTTTTTAGTTATATATTCTTGCTTTACTTTAATGTCATAAAAACTTTATTATTTGCTTCAGTTAAATTATAATTTGTGAATATTTTAGTAGCTTAACTTAATTAATTTATTTTCTTTCGTTATTATTTCTTTTCTCTTCTCCCCATAAGTAAAATTATTTAGGAGTGATGAGTAGAGTCGTCACAAACTAGGAAGAGTGAAAGTAAAGAAATCTAGAAAAAAAGGAGAAACTAAACGAATATTTACTCATATAAAACTACCAATTACAGAAACATGTCAATTTTTTATAAAGTTCCAACTGAATTAACTACAGCAAATAAACGTAATGAACCAAAAAGGACAATTACAAAAAACAATAAAGATACTCTTTATATTTCAAAATTCAGATACCATCAAGATAAATACCAATGTTGTAAAGCTAACAAATTCTCATCTCCTTTGATAATCAAATAATTAAATCCATTATTTGAATAATCCGGATCCACATCTTCTCTACTTGAAAGGAGCTCAATACCAGCGCACTTGTGGCAAGACAAAAGACAAATGTGATTGAATAAATTCTTCACAATTGAAACAAGATTATGATTTAAATGAAAAGCACATTTAGCCTTAAGTCAAAATATATTTCAATCAACAAACTAGAATCAGTAGCAATTAACCTAAGCAGCTTTTACAGAAATTTCAATTAACCTAGGCAGACTTTCATCTTCTTTTATAGAAAAATCTACCATCACAAAATCTGCATCATGATTATCATCACATTGTTATTTCCAATTTCTAATGCATTGCCTTGACCATCTCTGGATCAATTAAGCAACACATCCAGCAGTGGATGGATCCTTATAAAATTCTTCAAGCTTGCATCATCCTCTATATTAGTTTTTGTTTTTGATAGAATCCTCTATATTAGTTATTTTCTCATTTTTTTCCACCTCACGCATTTCGCTATAAAGCATACTCATAACTAGAAGATGATTGAGATATAAAATTATAAAATCCTTAGTCTAAAAATATTTTAATTGCTATTATCTCCTTTTTTTTCTTGATAGCAATTATCTCCTTATTTTGATCCAAAACAAATCACTAATTATGAATTCAGGGCAGGGTGAGGTGGATTGGTACGGGCATGGGGTAGTAAGAAGGAAACAAAATAGGGTGGGGTAGGAAGGGTACGGGTTCTGGGAGAAGTGAGGCACGACAAAAGCGAGTATGGGGTGAATATGAGTTTTGTTTAACTTGACCTAACATCGACCCATTGTCATTCCTAAAATGAAATACTTCATTTTGATAGGCATGCTTTGTGGTTTTGGTATTGATGTGACAAATTGATATAAGGATCTTTGAAATTATAAATGTCAAAGAATCATAATAATATGCACCAAATGGTTGCTTACAAAAATGAGACACTTGAGCATTATATGGTTGACAATGAATATTTGAATAAATACTATAATTTTACTTATGAAGTCCCTTTGAATAATTCATAAATTATGAAATTTATTTTAAAAATAACTAAATCAAATAAAAAAACTGAGAATTTTTTAAAATGGACTCAAGCAAAATTACTCATTTACCTAACCAAATAAATTAATAATTTTTTAATAGAAGAAAACCATTCTCATAACAACAATTATAATTAACCTTTTTTCAATCTCGTGATCCAACATGATTTAGCAAAATAAACACTCGGATTAGACGATATAGGCATTAAGTACCAAACAGATGGGTGTAGGTTGTCGTTGTAACTGGGGAATAACACTGATCAATAGGAAGACACAACTCTACTACATGTATCAGTGGGAAGACACGAGGGACGAATATGGATGCGATGGCATGTAGCTTTACACCACTCATCACACAAGCGGGTGCTCGTTCATTTCCATTGATCCTGCAGCCTTCAATTGCACAGAAGAGCGGGTGGATAGGAGGTTGAATTGGATGAAACCATTGCACGATGAGTACCTTATAGAATAAGCGATGTTGCCTGTAGGATTTGATGAGAGCGAGGATTAACCAATTCATGAGAACAAAATGATCTCCGTCAAGACCTGGCCAAGACAATGTTGGGGCTCTCGGTATTGCAATGGGAACTATATCTCAAACAAGAAAAACTAAAGCCCTAATATCAATTAATGTAAAATGTTCTATGATACCAAATTGATGTAGAACCAATGAGAACAAGGGAGAAAACTAAAAGAAGTAGATTTATTTAATCATTCAAAGAAACTAATTACAAAGCACCGTCCAAAGTAACTAAAGAAGATAAAAGCTAATAGAATAAAAAGGATAATTACTAAAAGTAAGTACTCATTCTCCTTAATTCTCAAAATCTAAATGCTGATAAAAATAGATACTAATATAAGTCTAACAAAACTCATCTCCTTCAGTAACAAAGATTTAAATTCTTTTTTGGGATTATCCTAATTTGCATCAAATTGTTTTAAGTTTCATATAGATCCCCTTATATAGCAAAAAGATAACATTGTTTCCTCAAAAAGTATTCCTATAGGCAATTTTTCATAACAAATAAATTATTCTAAACTTAACCATTTTTCCTTCCACACTTTCCCTCTTCCCTCTAAAAAAATGGATTTTGGATGGTAACAGAATCCCAAGATGCTCTTGTCTACATTTATCTCTACTCCTCTTATCAGGGGTTTAATTCTTTAGGACTCCTGTTTATATTTTTAGAAAAGGAATCCAATGGTCTCCACTTTGTTGGAAATATAAGTAAAAAAATATGAAAATAACAAAAAGAAGTTGACTGGATTAAGAAAATGGTATACAAGAAACTACACAGAGAAATTTCAAAGGACCTAGATGTAATTAATCACAAACTATGTGATTAAGAGAAATAAAAGAGTAGGCTATACAGTTATACTCCTAGCAATCCAATCAATCTAGATAAATATATTTAATTTAAAGAAATAGATGGAATAAGTTTCAAAACAACCAAGACCATGCATTGCAATGATTAAGTATGATTCACGTATTCTCGCTATACAATAAAGCAATTTCCATCCAATTTGCATGGTCAAATCACACAATTTTTGATTGCCTAGCTAACCACATCCATAAGAAGATCCAAGGACAAAAGAAAATTTCGAATCATCAATAAGCAGGAAAGCAATATCTGAATAACTAGTGCACACCAGCTGCCCTTAATACTGTTTATTTCAATGCTATGTGATCTGGGCATCGGAACCAAAACATCAGAAGCAGCTTTCGAAGCCTGTCACCTTAAAGCACCAGAGCAAAAGAAAAACCAACACTGCGAGGGCCTTGGAAAAAGGAGCAGAGATATCAATGAAATAAGGCATTGAATCAAAACCTAGAGACTAAAAGGAGACCCGGACTCATCAACCTGAGCCACGGCTCAGAACAAGATCCGATCACAACTTGGGTAAAAACAACCTCAACTGTAATAGCACACTCAAGAAAAGAAAACAAAGAAACCTCATCAAGAGGAGACCTCTCAAGAGATTGCCACCAAGAACTGCTTCAAAGAAGGGTCCGTTTGAAGGATTACAACCAAGGATCACTCAAGAAAAAGAAGTTCTAGAGGATTGCCACCAACCGAACCCTTCAAAAGCAACATAACCTTTCAAAACACTAAAAGCAAACTTAGGTCAAGAAAAGACCAAGAAGCCTCAAGCCAAAAAATTATGCTCGAGAGAAGAATCTTGTCTCTACACCGAGAGGTCGATCAGGTCAAAAGGTGCCTTAACAAATCCTCAAGAAAAGCCTTGCCAGTGATCCATTTCCACTGCCATTTCCACTAAGAAAAAAACATATTTTGATATTTTCCCAATAGCTATAAGTACAAGCACAAGTGCAAAAAGGACAGAGCAAAGGCTGTAAAGCAATAACTTTTGTACCCAGAGAAGAGCAATGAGAATAAGAGAGAAATGGATAATGGTCGACTGAGTCTAAGTCAAATATAAAGATCCAGGGCTCCAGCAAGACCATGATAATCCCGAGTCATTTCAGAAATGACAAAAAGCGAAAAATTGATAATGGCCTAAAGATGATTAATGTTTGGCCATGCACCTCAGCCCATTACCTTCACTGTCTCTAGTATGATGCAAGGCAAATCTAGATCCAGTCTCATTTGCACTAACATAAATGGTCCATCCTATATTTCAGCTCTTTTTCTTTACCTAATTTGTCTTTACATTACAAAAGCTATTTGGTTAGGTATATCTGCAGTTTCATTTGCACTGACACAAATGGTCCATCCTATATTTCAGCTGTTTTCTATTACCTAATTTGTATTTACAATACAAAATCTATTCCGTTAGGTATATCTCCATGAATTACACAATATTTACAAATCAGATATTTGTGGCATCATCAGGCCTTTGCACTGCCAAAGCTTCACCTACTCTTGTAAGGCAATTTGGTCTCAACTTTAGTAACAACATGGTATGTTGGCAGATTAAAATGTCATAGCACCATGAAAACCTGTTACAGTAAGGCATATCCAGCAGTGAAAAATTCTTAAAGGCAAGTTGGACATGAAGCAAAAAAGTATGATGTTGCCTACAGACAACACGATGTTTGCTATGCAGTACTACCAATGCCAACTACATAAGGTGGCCTGGTGCTCAAAAAATTAGTCCAATCATCAAGAGAGATAAACAGGTGACAAGCAAAAAAAAAATTCAGCAAGTCCTGATAGATTAGTTAAAGATCACCTGAAGGGATTAGCTAAAATTCACCAAAAGCGTTGCAGGATTCAACAAATCTTGAACTCTTTGACTATGATAATCGTGGCCTAAAATCTAATACTTGCCAACAACATATAATTAACTATTAAGGAGAATCTAGAGATCTATCTACATCACTACCTTCTTGAACAAAGCCTGGAAGTTGGTGGAGATGCATTGCTTCATTATTTACATCTTACATAATTTAAGTCTGTCAAATAGTTTCTTTCAAAACAGGATATGGATTTTAATTTGAAAAAGTACATGAAAGTTTTTCCTTTGCCCCTTGTATTTTCAATAGCTCCCATAAGCATAAATATCCTTCCCTAAATCTTCACGACAATGAACGGCTTAATTGTTTCTCATATCATTGTTACGTTACTCAACTACTACGACATCACCAGCATCAATAAATAATCATCTATGGTATTATTTGTAAATAGCAACTGATGTGGAAGTAATGTAGCAGAATGCCTTTTGGCTTAAGTATGAGAATATGAAGACAAGGCCCTTGACAATAAAAAGGCAGACTCGACCACGATAGACTGATGAACACTAAGATGCACCCTTCATCACACTCCTTCCTAGGCTGATGTTACTTTATTTTTAACTCCCAAACGGCTAGTCCACACTCTCCTATTAACACTATATTTGCTACTAGAAAATTTTACATGTCTTATATCAATCAAATATATTTACATGGTAATAAGATTACTCCAAATATATCATTTTGCACGTTTCCTGTGAAACTTTGTTGCATTATAATTAGCATGGAGCCGTCAAAAGAACCACTCAACTGAACCTAAAACAAGGCAATAGAATGTTTTAGTGAGTTTAAGTTTGGGTTATAGAATTGAGTATCTAAGTTAAAAGTGACCAAAGTAACAATACAAGGGAACACTTAAATAAGACCAATTAGTGAAGGGGAGAGAAAATAGAAGCCATCTTTTGAACAAAGAAGAGAAGAAATCGTGTGGCATAGAAGTGAATGTTCAAGCAACTTGAAACTTGATCATGAAGTTCAAGCAACCTTAATTACATAATTCCAACAGGTTTGCCTTTTCCCTTTTTTATCAACTTTTTCTTATCTAAGAATAGCCATAAAAATGAAATATAATGGAGTTAACAAGTGCTAGCTATAACAAATCGCATTTGTTAGAAGATTTGAGAAGATAGCCCAACCGAATAAAAGGTTGATTACCATTGTGTTATGAGTTATGTTCTACAGATGGAGAATACTGCAAAGAGGGCTTCACCCAGTTAATGTAACCCAAAGCACACATAAGAAACCATAATTCTGAAATCACCCAAAAAATTCTCAAACATCAACATTACTTCTGAAGAGTTTCATAGTTTAGAGACAAAGCTATATTTATACACCCATTATTACTGAGAGTTTGGATAAGGAACTTTCTCCTGCTGCTACTGAAAAATAACTTCAAAATGTCGTTCAATACTGTTTATGAAAAACAGCAGCTCTGGCCATCAATCAATTGGTGGATTGTGCTCCAACTTTTATATGTTTATTTGCTTCAGAATCTATACAGCGTAATAATTTCTGCAATCATAAAATAGATTGGCCTAAAGGAGCAGCTTAAAATCTCTTCTGCATCTCAAAAATGCCATACAAAACCTTTATGAAAACCTTTATGCTTCAACTTTTATATATTTATTTGCATCAAAGTATAGACACCCGTAATAATTTCTACAGTCATAAGTTATAATGGGCAAAATGAGTAGTGAAAAATCTAGTCTGCATCTCAACAGTGTTCTTCTTTACACATATTCCTTATTTACAAGTAAAATAAAAGCTTAAAATCTCTTCTGCATCTCAAAAATGCCATACAAAACCTTTATGAAAACCTTTATGCTTCAACTTTTATATATTTATTTGCATCAAAGTATAGACACCCGTAATAATTTCTACAGTCATAAGTTATACTGGGCAAAATGAGTAGTGAAAAATCTATTCTGCATCTCAACAGTGTTCTTCTTTATACATATTCCTTATTTACAAGTAAAATAAAAATCAGTAGCAAACTAACCAACAATTGTATCATTTTCTTGCATTAATTTTTTTAGATATTTGTGCAGAATTGTTTCCTTCAAAAGAAGCAACAATTCTGCACAAATATCTCAAAAATTTAATGCATGTCAGTCATACTATGGATAATGAAAAACCATTTGCAGTACATCACCAATTTCACTCAAGCAGTAAGTAAGCATTGTGCCACAGATAGCCTTATAAGGTAGCATTATAACACAAATTAAGTCAATAGTCCATATAAATTTGGAACAGCAGTTTTAAGTTTAGATTTTCCTAAATACATTTTGCATTTATTTGGGGTTTTATGGTATCTGAAATATAAGAATTTTGAGAGAAGGTAAGGCTGTGTAGGAATTTTCCAAGCTAACTGCAACTAAAGATCAGAAAATAAAAAATAAAAGTGACAATCGGAATATGGTAGGGCATAGACAATATAGAATGGTAACGAACTACTATAGTATGAATCTCTATATAAAAGAGATTGCGCAGAGGCATAGGAAGTCGAGGATTCTCACATCGTAGCAAATTTATACTTGCTGTTATCGTAAGCAACGGGAAACAAAACTACAAGCAGGTGTGAAATTATATAACCAAAAAACAGGAACAACCAATCCTACGCGGAAACTCAAAACTTCATACCTCTCGTTGCCATTGAAACGAGCCCCAAGGTAGAACGCGACGGAAAGCAGCCAGGAATCGCTGTGAACAGCTACAAGCGAGAGCCAATCCCTCCTATTCATACCATCTCTGGCGAAATTAATCCCAAGCGCAGGCTCCGGAAGCTCCGGCGGAACTTCTTCCGCCGGAAGCGTTACCTCCCAAGAGCTGTTCGGATGACCGTACAGGCACAAATTCTCCTTCTCTGCACACATCGAAACCGATTAGCCCTAGATCCCGGAGAAACACGAAAAATTCAAGAGTTGTCCGGCGAGAAATCAGTAACTTACCCGGATCGCAGAGCGCGTAAAATTCATCGACCTCTGCCACGCACAGGGAGAAAACCAAGGAGTTAGTTTCGTGTGAAGTTAATAGGAGAAGGGTAGAAGGAACAGGACCTTGAGTAAGCGCGCGGATGATGCCAGCGCGCCGGCCGCTGTAGTCCTTGAAGATCTCCTCGACCGTGCGGGGAGTGGAGGAGATGGAGGGCATCTCCATTCCGATCGAGCACCAGCTCGCTGCCGGCGACAGAGATCCGGTAGCAGAGAGAGGGAGAGAGGGAAACCGGTAGAAAATTTTGTATGGAGAGATCGGAGAAGGGAATTGTATATATTTCCAGAAATATGACGTGGGCATTCCTCGGCGAAATCAGCCAATCGCAGCCGTCCATCAGTTTATCAGTTACATCAGATTCCTACACTGTTTCACAAGTTCTTATTAATGGATTTTTATGACACAAATTTTATATACATTTCACATACTTAAATCTTCTTGCTATCCATACATATATATATATATATATAAACTATATTAATTTCAATCAATATATTAAAAATTTTGTATTTTAACTTAATTTTTAAAATTTTCTATTTATAATTATCTTTTGCTTGAACTATAACGGGAGAGATCAATAAAAGCTAATAAAAAAAAGTAGTTTATGTTAAACTAAAACCTCATTATAGACTTAATTAAAATCCTTAGTGAAGGAAAATAGGCAAAGTGAATTTTCGTTTGTGATAATAATAGTAATAATTTGATGATAAGATAGTAAATATGATATTTAGGAAATTTAATGTATAAATAGCAAATAATTAGGAATGTTCTCTAAATTCACGTTGTATTATTAATTAATTTAATCATAATACGTCGTTCATATTTATGATATCTTTAAAACAAAATTTAAAGATACATCAGAATAATTTAATAAATATCGAGCCAACCACAAAGTTAAATTTTTATTTTAAATAAACAAATTTGAGTTGTGAGAAAATTGAGTTGAAATTTATGAGTTTCAGATTTTTATACACAACTATTAGCTTTTAACTTACTGACCATAATCTCATTATCAAAAGGCATAAAACTATAAATAATGATACATGCATGTTACTAAAATACATAAAATGATATGTGGGATTTTTTTCGGTATCCTCTATCCTTATATCTCATCTAAAAAATATTCTTTTATTAGGTGCTGTGTAAGAGCTCTAAACTATCTACAGAATAGCGTAATGCTTGATAAACTATTTTTTTAAGTTTAAATGTTAGCTTTATCAGAAAAGTTTAATTTTTCTAAGGAAAAATTTGCATCAAAATTGTTGTCACTCAAAGTACTAAAGAAGATGCATCTTCTGTTGAACCTAGTGATTTTGATGAGTACAATTATTTTAAAATTAATGAATTAATTCTCTTGCTTAGTGTGTAATTACATTAATAATTCTATCAAAGAAATGTCGTCCAAGTTCAAGAGAAGATATAAATTTTATTTGTAATTTTTATTTTTTTTAAAACTATTTTATAAGTATGCATCTATTTGCTAAACTTTTTACTTACATTTTTCTTAAACACTTTTAATTTAGATGGAATTAAATTTGGTTAATTCCTTCATCAAATCAATTTTATTTGCCTTAATCATCTCGTTGATTATTTACTTTTTAATCTTAACTAGTTTTCTTATTTATGAGCATGATTTACTCATTATGTCAAATATATTACTTAAAATCAAGCCTTATTATCCTATCTATCTCTTAACCATTGAGAGCTTCTATAATTACTCCTTTTGTATTTCTTTTACTAATTAGAAAATCTCTACTAATTGTCCCTAAAAAATAGTTTATTTTCACTTTCATGAATCATTCCTAAATCATGAAAAATTTGTCATTTTATTTTTTCATAAAAAATAAGTTGTTGATAGACAACTCACCCATCATTATACCTATGACAGCACACCTTAAAATTTGAATCGAGAGAAACAATTTTCTAAGACTCCTTTCATAATTTTTATATTCAAAATTATGAGTATTCTTTCTTATTTTCTCTTTATTCTAACTGTCATCTCATCATGTCCTATTTAGCCATATATTAATTTCTTTCCTTCCTTTTGAGCATATCAATAATCAATTGGCTTAATTCTTTTTCCCAAGTTATGGCATACCTTCTATTCTTGTATTTTATATTTTTGGCATAACACAACTAAATGGGCTGCACATTATTTCTATTTTTTTTGCCTTTTTAACAGTCAATTGATTAGCCCAAAACTCACCTTTTGCTGGAAACAAAAGCACTCATTGTTTCTAAAAAAACATTAATTAGAAAACTCTTGCTGTGATGTTGCTGCTGTTGTAGTGCTTCTCCTCCAACTCTAAACACCTTCTTCTTCTTCTTCTTTAGACAAGAACTTATAAATTTTCTTGAAGAAGATCATTTATTTCCTTTAAATTTCTTTCTCAGCTTTCTCTTTTCACTTCATGTAATGTATTCTCTGTACTGTTTGAGTTTTCTCTCTAGTTTTCCTAGTTTTATTGGTGAAGAAAAGTAAATTTGTTTGATTATCTTTTATTTTTGAACTTGCCTTTGATTTTATCTTTTCATGTAAGTTTTCATCCTCTTACACTTTCTTATTTTAAGAGCGTATAGCTAAGTGCTCTTCTAATTTTTGTGAGTTTTTTTTTATAGTAAATTTGTGTGTTCATTAGAGCTTCTCTTTATAATAATCTTATTGTGTATAAGTTGTTTCTCTTTTTTTTTTATTAGGTAGCTAGTCTCCCATCTTGATTCTTATTTGTGAGAGGTTAGGATTGATTTTGTAAAAGTTTGTGTGGACGTTTACTCGGCTTTAGTTCATATAAAAAGCCGTAGGGAACCAAAGCCGCAGGGAATCAAAGCTGAACAAACTCAATACATTTCTTGTGGCATTTTACAAGAACCAAAGCCACACAAACCTATTAACTTCCTGCAGTTTTTTGTAAAAACTAAAGCTGAGCAAACCCTATCACGAATTTTTACAAGATCAATCCTAACTTCTCGCAAATAAGAGTTAAGATGAGAGACTAGCTACCTAATTAAAAGAAAAATAAATAAATATCTTGTATATAAAAAGATTATTATAATAAGAAGATCTAATGCTTGCACAAATTTGCTAAAAGAAAAACTCACAAAAATCTGAAGAGCACTTAGCTACACACTCTTAAAATGAGAGGGCAGAAGAGGATGAAAGCTTGAACGAGAAGAAAAAATCAGAGGCAAGTTTAAAAATAAAAGATAATCAAACAAACTTATTTTTCTTCACCAATAAAACTAGGAAAACTCAAGAGAAAACTCAAGCAGTGCAGAGAATAGATTGCATGAAGAGAAAAGAGAAAGCTGAGAAAGAATTTGTAGGAAATAAATTAGTTCAGCTTCTTCTAACTTTCTAAAGTACTTTGGTCTCCTTCTTTGATAATCTCCTTCAAGAAAATTTATAAGTACTTATTTAGAGAAGAAGATGAAGGTGTTTAGAGTTGGAGGAGAAGAGCTAGAACAACAGCAACAGCACAACAAGAGTTTTCCAGTTAATGTTTTTAGAAATAGTGAGTCTATTTTGTTTCCAGCAAAAGATGAGTTTTGGGCTGGTTAGTTGAGCATTGGAAAGGCAAGGAAAATAGAATAATGTGCAGCCCATTCAGTTGTGTCATGCTAAAAATATAAAATATAAGAATGAAAGGCATATAACCTGAGTAAAAGAATTAAGCCAATTGATTATTGATGGACTGCTAAAAGAATTAACCTGAGTAAAAGGAAGGAGGGGAATTAATATATAGATAAATGAGACATTATGAGATGACAGCTGTAACAAAAAGAAAATAAGAGAGAATACTCATAATTTTGAATATAAAAATTATGAAATAAGCCTTAGAGAATTGTTTCTCTTAACTCAAATTTTAAGGTGTGCTGTCATAGGTACAATGATAGGTGAGTTGTCCATCAATAGCTAATTTTTTATGGAGAAAAAAAATGACAAGTTTTTTCATGATTGAGAGATGATTTATGAAAGTGAAAATAAGCTATTTTTTTTGACATAGTTGGTGGAGATTTTCTAATTGTAAAAGAAATATAAAAAAAGCAATTATAAAAGCTCCAAATGGTTAAGAGATAGGGTAGGATGATAAAGTTTGATTTTAGACAATATATTTGTTGTAATGAAAAAATCAAGCTCATAGATAAGGAAAGTGGTCAAGATTAAAAGATAAATAATTAACCGGATCACTAAGACAAATAAAATCAATTTGGAGAGAAAATTAACAAAACTTAATTACATTCAAATTAAAAGTATTGAAGAAAAAATGTGAGTAAAAATTTTGACAGACAAATACATGCTTACAAAATAGTCTTATAAAAGAAAAACGAAAATTATAAATAAAGTTCATATCTTTTTTTGGACTTGGATCGACAATAAACCTTTGGTTCTACTAAAGAAATTAGACAATTAATTTTAAAGTAATTGTACTCATCAAAATTACTGGGTTTAATAATTTTTTTTTTGATGATGATAATTACTTTAGTGTGCCGCGGGAAAATAAAAAATATTGTAATGTAAAATCTTCCCCTGACCAAAGCACTATATAAAAAGATTGCATGTAATGGGTCCTAGCACAATGAGAAGTATATAAAGAGTTATCAAATAAATATACATATGCTCTCCTTATGTTAATGCATAAAATAAATTTATCATCACAGAGTATGCACATAATGTAAATAATTTTTCATGAAGTATAAAATAAATATATAAATAATTTTTTATTTAATGAGAACGAGAATAAAATAAGTTCAACCACAACTTAAATAGTATACCATTTAAACAAAGTAGTGATGAACTAATATAAGCAATTAATAAATCATAACATAAATTAATCAGTGATAATCATTCATAATATCGAGAATAATCCAAAAATAAAATAGAGTAACACACTATAGTAGCATATTTACAATACTGAAAATGATCCAAAAATATAATAGAGTAGCACACTAGAGTAGCACACTTCATAATACTAAGAATAATTCAAAAATATAATAGAGTAGCACATTAACATGTCATGTTCTTCTTCCACTTAGTATCATAAAAAAGGATGACAAAAAAAAGACATATTCTCAATACATAAGAATTCTATAGCTATTACAACACATATCAAAATAGTCTTAGATAATAACACCACAAATGATAATCAAATGCTTATTTCTTACTAGAGGAGGATGCTTTTAGGCTATCTGAGATGGCCTTAACTTCTTCCTTCAAGTCTAGAAGGAACACTTCGATTTAATTTGGATAGCAACTCAAAGATAACAAAATGAGCTCAGAAAAAATAACATAATATTAATGAATTAATCTTTAAATGCAAATATTCAGCTTAAATTTCTAAAAATATCAATGAATATCCGTAAAATTATTAGTATTCAATTCATATGCATTATATGTAACAAAATCTCTCTAAAATTATGTATTATATTGAAACACATTAATATACTAACAAATAGCTATAAAATTGCTGTGTAAGTTAAAATGATGTAGTAAGTAATAAAATAACATCTAAATGTTAATATTTCATTCAAATATATTAAAACATTATCGAATAGTTCTATAATAGTTATTATTCTTTTAAATTAACTTTACGTATAATTGATTGGTTTTTAAATGCCTGTATTTAGTTTAAATTCATTAATATTGTGATATATCACTATATTATTGTCAATGTTCAGTTCAACTATACTGATATATATTAAATCAGACTCTAAAAATATATATTTAACTTAAATGGAGTCATATGTTATCAAGAAGTTGTGTAAATACTGATATTATGCTAAAATATCTTGGCATATTCGAATTGATTTCTAAAAGTATGTATTTGAATGAAGTACATTGATATAATATATATCACTTGTGTAACTATGAGCATTAAGTTAAAATATATTGATATGTATTAAACGAAAGTCTAAATGAAGGTATTTTTTTTAAATAGATTAAAAAATTATCTAATAGTATATAATCTAGTATTCAGTTAAAGAAACATGATATATAATGAATGGGGTCTGAATGCGCATTAGCTTAAATTTGTTGACATAGCACTGAAAAATTGTATAATTGTCACTGTTCAGTTCAAATAGATTGATTTATTATAAATTAATTTCTAAAATCATGTATTCCAATTAAATACATTAATATACTATAAATTAGCTATAAAATTACTACTATTAAGTTAAAATAACTTAGTACGATATAAATCAATAAATATATATATATATATATATATGCAAGTATTTTTTTTAAATATATTAGAAAATCATTAATAGTCAGATAATTGTTAGAATTCAGTTAAAATAACTTAATATGTAACGTATCGGTCTCTAAATACGAGCATTGATCTAAAATTCGTTGATATAACAATGAACGTTTGTATACTTTTTATAGTTAAATTCAAATACTTTAATATATAATATATTATTATCCAAAAATATGTATTCAATTAAAGCACATAGACATACTATAAAATAGTAGTATAATTATTTATACTTAATTAAAATACCTTGAAATATATCAGATTAATTTCTAAATATGTGTATTCAGTTGAAATACATTGATATAATTTATATTAGTTATTTAATACTGAGTATTAAGTGAAAATGCTCATTTATGTAATAAATTGATATTTGAATACTAATATTTTGTTTAAATACTTTGAAAAATTATTAAATAACTATATAATTGCGAGTATTAAGTTACAATAACTTGATATATAATAAATTAGATTCTAAATACATATACGCAGCAAAAAATGATTGAAAAAGTAATAAGTTGTTCGCTAGTGTATAGTTTTAATACATTGACACATAGTAAATTAGACTCTAAAAGGGTGTATTTAATTGAAAAATATTGATATACTATTAAATGGTATTATGACTATCAATTTTAGTTAAAATACTTTGATATATTTTGAGTTATTCTTCAAATGTGTGAATTTAATTGAAATACGCTGATATAATATATATAAGTAGTGTAATTATTATTATTAATTTAAAATACCTTAATATGTTTAAAATTAATGTCTAAATGTTACTATTCTGCTCAAATACATTGGTGAATATTTAAATGGTTGTATCATTGCTAATATTCAGGTGAAATAATATGATATATAATGGATCAATCTATAAAACATGTATTCAATCAGCTTAAATACCTCGAGATAGCATTGGACAACTATAAAATTATTAGAATATAATTCATATACACTGATATGTAGCAAAATCATCATTAAAATTATGTATTATATTGAAATATATTAATATACTCACATATCAATGAATTTAAGTTGAATAGTGATGTTTTTGCAGCTATTCATTGCATTACGTTAAATTCAAGCGGAGTACAAGTATTTAGAGTATAATTCATTGCATAATAAGTTATTTTAACAGAATACAAGCAATTATGTAAGTATTCAATCAATATTTTTTGTATTTGAAGAGAATATTTACAATTTGACTATGATCCTGTCTACATGATGGTTTTTTAACATAATACTCTTATTACAAACCTAATATTTGCTATATTAATGTATTTCAATCGAACAATAAAATGTAGCGATCTATTAGGGACATTAGATTACGTTTTGAAGTAATACCAATAATTATATATCTTTTTGTTGGTATATCGAAAAAGTTTAAGAGAACATGCTCTTTTAGGGACTGATTTGTGACATATCAATGAATTTGCATTGAATAGTGATATTTTTGCAGTTATTCATTGCATTATGTTAAATTCAAGCGGAGTACAAGCATTTAGAGTACGATTCATTGCATAATTGGGTATTTTTAACTAAATACAAGCAATTATGTAAGTATTCAATAAGTGTTTATTGTATTTGAAAAGCATATATACAATTTAACTTTAATCTTATTTATATGAAGGTTTTTTAACATAATATTCTGATTACACACCTAATGTTTGCTATATTGATGTATTGCAATTGAAAATTGATATTTGGCAATCTATTAGGGTCATTTGATTGCGTTTTAATGTAATACCAATAATTACACATTTATTTGTCAGTATATCGATAAATTTTAAGAGAACAGGCGTTTTTAGGGACAGATTTATGACATATCAATGTATTTGAGTTGAATATGTTTTTACAGCTATTCATTGTATTACGTTGAATTCAAGTGGAGTACAAGCATTTAGAATACGATTCATTGCATAATAAGTTATTTTAACTGAATACAAGCAATTGTGTGAGTAGTCAATTAGTTTTTATTATATTGAAGAAAATATATGCAATTTGACTTTAGTCTTATCAATATGACGGTTTTTTAACATAATCTTCTGATTACATACCAAATGTTTGCTATATTGTTGTATTTCAGTCGAAAAATAATATCTGGAGATCTATTAGGGATATCTAATTGCGATTTAATGTAATACCTATAATTATACATCTATTTGTCAGTATATCGATCAATTTTAAGAGAATAGGCTCTTTTAGGGTCTGATTTA
>KZ452023.1:2125878-2173561 GCA_002786265.1 Apostasia shenzhenica
TTGTCTATATGAAGGTTTTTTAACATAATACTCTGATTACACACCTAATGTTTGCTATATTGTTGTATTTCAGTCGAAAAATGATATGTAGCGTTCTATTAGGGACATTTAATTGCGTTTTAATGCAATACCGATAATTACACCTCTATTTGTTAGTATATCATAACTTTTAAGAGAATAGGCTCTTTTAGTATCTGATTTATGACATATTAATGAATTTGAGTTGAATATTGATGTTTTTGCATCTATTCATTGAATTACATTGAATTCAAGAGGAATACAAGCATATAGAGTACGATTCATAGCATAATACGTTATTTTATGTGAATAAAAGCAATTGTGTGAGTATTCAATTAGTTGTTTATTGTATTTGATGAGAATTTATGCAATTTAACTTTAATATTGTCTATATGAAGGTCTTTTAACATAATACTCTGATTATACACCTAATGTTTGCTATATTGTTGTATTTCAGTTGAAAAATGATATGTGGCGATATATTAGGGACATTTAATTGCGTTTTAATGCAATACCGATAATTACACATCTATTTGTCAGTATATCTATAACTTTTAAAAGAATAGGCTCTTTTAGGGTCTGATTTTTGACATATCAAAGAATTTGAGTTGAATAGTGATGCTTTTGCACCTATTCAATGCATTACGTTGAATTCAAGTGGAGTACAAGTATTTAGAGTATGATTCATTGCAAAATAAGTTATTTTAACTGAATAAAAGCAATCGTGTGAGTATTCAATTACTTTTTATTGTATTTGAAGAGAATATACGCAATTTGACTTTAATCTTGTCTATATGAAGGTTTTTTAACATAATACTCTGATTATACACCTAATGTTTGTTATATATTGTTGTATTTCTGTCGAAAAATGATATGTGGCGTTCTATTAGGGACATTTAATTGCGTTTTAATGCAATACCAATAATTACACATTTATTTGTCAGTATATCGATAACTTTTAAAAGAATAGGCTCTTTTAGGGTCTGATTTTTGACATATCAAAGAATTTGAGTTGAATAGTGATGCTTTTGCACCTATTCAATGCATTACGTTGAATTCAAGTGGAGTATAAGCATTTAGAGTATGATTCATTGCAAAATAAGTTATTTTAACTGAATACAAGCAATTGTGTGAGTATTCAATTACTTTTTATTGTATTTGAAGAGAATATATGCAATTTGACTTCAATCTTGTCTATATGAAGTTTTTAACATAATACTCTGATTACACACCTAATGTTTGCTATATTGTTGTATTTCAGTCGAAAAATGATATGTGGCGTTCTATTAGGGACATTTAATTGCGTTTTAATGTAATACCTATAATTACACATCTATTTGTCAGAAAATCGATCAAGTTTAAAAGAATAGGCTCTTTTAGGGTTAGTTTTATGACATATCAATGAATTTGAGTTGAATAGTATTATTTTTGCCGCTATTCATTGCATTACGTTGAATTAAAGTAGAATACAAGCATTTAGAGTACGATTCATCGCAAAATAAGTTATTTTAACTACAAAAAAACAATTATGTGAGTATTCAATTAGTTTATATTGTATTTGAAGAGAATATATGCAATTTAACTTTAATCTTGTCTATATAAATTTTTTTTAACATAATATTCTGATTACACACCTAATGTTTGCTATATTGATGTATTTCAATCGAAAAATGACATTTAGTGAACTATTAAAGACATTGGATTGCGTTTTAATGTAATACCTATCATTACACATCTTTTTTGTCAGTATATCGATCAATTTTAAGAGTATGGGCTCTTTTATGGACTGATTTATGACATATTAATAAATTTGAGTTTAATAGTGATGTTTTTGCAGTTATTCATTTCATTACGTTGAATTCAAGTGAAGTACAAGAATTTAGAGTACAATTCACGGCATAATAAGTTATTTTAACTGAATACTAGCAATTGTGTAAGTATTCAATTAGTATTTATTATATGTGAAGAGAATATATGCAATTTGACCTTGATCTTGTCTATATAAAGGTTTTTTAACATAATACGTTGATTACACACCTAATGTTTATTATATTGATGTATTGCAAATGAAAATTAATATTTGACGATCTATTAGGGACATTTGATTGCATTTCAATGTAATACCTATAATTATATATCTTTCTGTCGGTATACCGATCAATATTAAGAGAATAGACTCGTTTACAGACTGATTTATAATATATTAATCTATTAGTGATGTTTTTGCTGCTATTCATTGCATTATGTTGAATTCAAGTGGAGTACAAACATTTAGAGTACAATTCATGGCATAATAATTTATTTTAATAGAATACAAGCAATTGTATAAGTATTCAATTAGTTTTTATTGTATTTGAAGAGAATATATGTAATTTAACTTTAATCTTGTCTATATGAAAGTTTTTTAACATAATACTCTAATTACACCTAATTCTTGTCATATTGATGTATTTCAATCGAAAAATGATATGTAGCAATCTTTTAGGGACATTGGTTTGCATTTTAATATAATACCTACAATTGTACATCTTTTTGTCAGTATATTAATTAATTTTAAGAGAACATGCTCTTTTAGAGACTGATTTATGACATATCAATGAATTTGAGTTGAATAGTGATGTTTTTGCAGCTATTCATTATATTACGTTGAATTTAAATAGAGTACAAGCATTTAGAGTATGATTTATTGTATAATAAGTTATTTTAACTAAATACAAGCAATTATGTGAGTATTCAATTAGTATTTATTGTATTTGAAGAGAATATATGCAATTTGAACTTGATCTTGTCTATATGAAAGTTTTTAATATAATACTCTGATTACACCTAATATTTGCTATATTGATGTGTTGCAAATGAAAATTGATATCTGGCGATCTATTAGGGATATTTGATTGCGTTTTAATGTAATACCTATAATTATATATCTTTTTGTCTATATATCAATCAATTTTAAGAGAATAGACTCTTTTACAGACTGATTTATGACTTATTAATGAATTTGAGTTGGATAGTTATATTTTTGCAGCTAATTATTGTATTACATTGAGTTCAAGTGGAGTACATGCATTTAGAGTATAATTCATGATATAATAAGTTATTTTAACTAAATACATGTAATTGTGTTAGTATTCAATCAGTTTTTATTATATTTGAAGAGAATATATAAAATTTGTCTTTAATCTTGTCTATATGAAGTTTTTTAACATTATATTCTGATTACGCACCTAATGTTTGTTATACTGATGTATTTCAATCGAAAAATAATATGTAGCGATCTATTAGGGTCATTGATTTGCGTTTTAATGTAATACCTATAATTATACAACTTGTTGTCATTATATCGATTAATTTTAAAAGAATAGGATCTTTTAGGGACTGATTTATGATATATCAATGAGTTTGAGTTGAATAGTGATGTTCTTGGCGCTATTTACTACATAACTTTGAATTCAAGTGGATTACATGCATTTGAAGTACGATTTATTACATAATAAGTTATGTTAACTGAATGCTAGCCATTACATGAGTATTCAATTAATTTTTATTATATTTGAAGAGAATATAAGCAATTTGACTTTGATATTATCTATATGAATCAATCTCTAAATAAAATAAGTTGAAATTAGTTTACGTAATAAATTATTGTCTAAATTTTAATATTCTATTCAAATACAATGAAATATTATCGAATAGTTGTATCATTGCTAGTATTCAATTAAAATAACTTTACGTATATCTAGTCGGTATCTAAATACTTGTATTCAACTTAAACTCCTTGATATGGCAACATATCACTGTATTGTTATTAATATTCAGTTTAAATGCATTGATATATACTAAATTAGACTCTAAAAAAGTGTATTCAACTAAAATACAATAATATGCCATCAAAGAGTTGTGTAAATACTGATATTACTTTAAAATATCTTAGTATACATCAAATTGATCTTTAAATCTATGTATTCAGTTGATGTTCATTGAATGACAGTATAATTACAACTTATTAGATCAAATAGATTGATGTATTTCGCTTATATACATTGGTATATTATTAGATAGTTGAAAAATTACAAATATTAAGTTAAAATAACCTCGTATGTATCAAATCAAAATCTAAATGCTAGTATTTTCTTTAAATACATTAAACAATCTTTAAATAGTTAGATAATTGCTAGTATGCTGTTAAAAAAACTTAATATGTAATGCATCAGTATCTAAAAATGTGTATTCTTTTTAAATTCATTGATATAACAATAAATAGATATATGCAACCCAAACCATTCTCTCCTTTCCTCTCTCTCTCTAAACTCAGAGCTTCTCTCTCTAGATCTTTTAGGAGGCTCTCAGTTGAGGCGGAGTTGGACTGCCGGTGGTTCATGGTGGACTGTCGGCGGCGGGAAGGACAACCTCAGGCCGTGAAGCTCGTAACCGGCCGTCCGGTGGCGTTCCCTCGGCGGTGGACAGTCGTTTTGACGGTTTCCCTGCATCTGGTTGCTGCCGGAGGAGCTGGAGATCATTGTTGGTGGTGTCTGCGTACGCTTGGCGTGCGTAGCAGTCGCTCCCTGCCCTAGATCCGGCGGGCTCAGGTGAGGCTTGGTTTCTGAAGGCCTGCAGTGGTCTCAGAGCAGTGCCGCACGTATTCTTGCCGTCGTAGGCTTCTCTTCAGGCCAGATCCAGGTGTTTTAGGGGTCTGGCACGACCGCAGCACACGGCTTCCGGGATGGCCGGCGCCCAGGCGCAGACTTCTACAGCGTCTGGCACGGAGAAACTCAACAGTTACCCTCCGGCGTTTCGGGTTTTGGCCTCCTCGCCGCTAGTTTCAGTCGTTTCCGACGGTTCCGACGTAGCCGATCTTCGGTTTGCTCCGGCCACCGTCATCGGAGAAGACGGTGGTGCCTCTCCGCGTTTTCCCGATCGCAATTATGGGAGCACGGCTCAAGACGCGCTCGTGGCCGACAAAGACTGCCTCGTTTCCGACGCGGCGGGCCCCACCTGTCCCCTTTCCCGCCCAGCCCGCTCGATTTTGGGCGGGAATCCTTCTGCTTTGGAAGAGTGGCCCCCACTCCCCTCCATGGCGGGCCCCGCTTTCTCCAACCGAAGCCCACTGCTTCCTGGGCCGCCGTCTTTTGGGCCACCTAGTGCTGGGCCGCTCACTGCTGGGCCGCCCACTGCCGGGCCGCCACTTTCTGGGCCTCCAATGGCTGGTCTGTCATTTTCTGGACTGCTCTATGGTGGGCCTTTACCCCTGACGCCAGCCCAAGCTTTGGGTCTGAACAGTGGTCCTTCTGAAGGTAAATCCTTTGCCCAAGCTGCCTCTACATCTTTGAATATGGTCCAACTTCAACTTGAGCATGAAAACTTTAAAGAAGTTCACTTCATCAATGGAAAACCTACATTCGACTTTACGGATGCTGAGCTTAACAGGTTGGCTAAACCACTAGAAAACATGGCGGTCGGAAAGTTTAGCCTATACAGACCTTCAATGTCGGAAATTCGTAAATTTTTCAATTCTCTTCATTTGCTTGGGAATTTTAGTCTTGGACTTTACGATAAAAAACATATCCTAATACACTTTTCTGATGAAAGAGACCTCACTAGAGTCCGTCTCCGTGGTTCTTACTTCGTGAATAAGAACCCTCTTCGGATTTGGAAGTGGGAGGTTGGATTTCGTCCCGGTCAAGAGTCCTCTCTCACCCCTGTTTGGTTATCCTTTCCTGGGCTACCTGTAGAGTTCTGGGGTAGCCTGAAATCTCTAGCATCTATTTTTGGCAATCCATTTCAAGTGGATAGATCCACCCTTAATTTTTCTAGACCTTCTATGGCTCGTATTTTGGTGGATCTAGATGCTAAAAAACAGTACCCAGACGAAATCTACATTTCTGTGAATGGCAAAAATGGCTTTACCCAGAAAGTCTTTATTGAAAACAAACCTCAGTACTTCAAACTTGGACATTCAATTCACAATTGTTATTTTAAATTTCCTAACCTTAGAAATCCACCCTGTCCACCTCAAAATGGGCTTGAAAAAACCCCTTTACTTCCAATCCCTCCAAGTTCTCCTCTTGACCTTTCTTCAAAAGGCCCAGGCCAAGCCCAAGCACCCCAAGTCTTTCCTCAAACTGTTTTGGGCCAGTTTGAGGCCCACCAGAATACTCCCTCCCAAGCCCAAGCTCAAGCAATCCCACACCTTGAGCCCACTATCGCAGCCCACCCTCCAACTTCTACTGATTCTCCGTTGGGCCATTCTGAGGCCCAACAAATTTCCCCCTCTCATGACCCGGTCCAAGTCCAATCTTCCACCCCCCCTCCCGGCCCAAGCTCTAATGGGCTCCCCACCTTCCTCCACCCCACAGCCCACCAACTCCCTCCCTCCCATCCAAGCCCACAGCCCACCTAATCCCTCCCCCCCTCCTGTAAGCCCACTACCTCCCTCGGCCCAAGCCCAGGTCCTCCCCTCCTCACCTTCACCTTCCTCCTTTCCCCTGCCAACTTCATCCCCACCTCTAGCCACCTCACCTTCAAACACAATACCCCCTTTAGATCGTGAGGATTTACATAAACAGTGTATTCTTCTAGAAGCTCCTCTTGACTCCTCCCCTTCTCCTTCTAGCTCTTCCCCTTCCTTGGATATTGAGAATGAACCCCACCCCTGGGTTTTAGTCCAAAATAAAAGAGCTAAGGGAAAAGGGCTAATTTTGGACGAAAAAAATCCCCCTAAGCCTCCTCTTGATCCCCCTACACCTTCCCCCTCTCCTAAACCCGAAATTCCAATTTCTTTTGTCCTCAAAAAATCTGAAAATGACAAATTATTCGAAGCCCTTTCTCTTGGCCAAATTATTTTGATCTCTATCATCAATGGTGTGCCTAAGGATGAATGGGCCTTTGTACATGGGGGTTGCAAATCTTTGAAGTGTTGTTGTTTTGGGGAGAACAGTAATTTTAAAAAAAATGATTGAAGATTTCACCATTAAAAATCTAGGGTTGATTACTCCTAGTAGACCTAATCCCATGTTTCATCTCAATCTTGATAACCCTACGTAGCTTGAGTTATAATCTTAGAAGCAGAAGTAGAGGTAATGCCAAGTAGTCGAGGAGGATTTTTGGTGGAAGAGAAGTTTTGGAAAAAAAAAAAACTCTCTGCGGCCTTCCCTCCTCCTCCTGATGTATCTCCATTTGGATCCCCCACTCTTTCTTGTTGGGCCTTCAATTTTCCTCTTCCCTCCTTCATTTGCTTGGGTTTGGGCTTTTTTTCGGACTCAAGGGGATCATGGGCTATTTACTTGGCTGGGCCGGAATTCTTTTCCTGAGTTGGGCTTCTGCTTTGCAGGCTGGGCCTTTTACATGCTGCTTGGATTTTCAGACTGGGCCGTTCTCTTTTAGTGGGCTTTTTTCACTTCTTCATTCTTTTGCCCTGCCTAAAACCTCATGCTGGGCTTTTTTCTTTGTGCCTTTCGGGCTCCTTCTTGAGACTTTCATAGCTGCTGTTGGGCTTTGACCCAATCTCCCTGTTTGGGCCTTGGCCATTTGGAAATTTTGTTTAGGCTCTTTGAAGACCTTTTTGATGCTCAGCAACTTGATTTGGGCTTTGGGCCTTAATTAAAATGTAATCTCTTTATTTTGGATCTTATTACTTCTTCTTTCATGTATTGGGCTTTAGCCAAATTTAATGCTTTTTCATGTAACGGGCTTTGACCCAAAAATCTATTATGTATTGGCTCTTGCCAAAAGTGTTTGCCTTTTATGGCGGGTTGGGGCCCGATGAATAATATCTCCCCTTAATTTAAATAAAAAATAAATAAATAAAATAAATAAATAAATAGATATATGCTTGTCATTCTTTAGTTCCAATGCTTTGATATGTAATTATTATTATTATCCAAAAAGCATATTTTTAATTGAAACACATCGATTTACCATAAAATAGTTGTATAATAACTCGTATTTAGTTTAAATAACTTGAACTATATCAAATGGATCTATAAATGTGTGTATTCAGTTAAAATATATCGATACTTATCACAAATCAATCTCTAAAATCATGTATTTCAATTAAATACAATGATATACTACTAAAAGTTATAAAATTACTACTATTAAGTTAAAATAACTTAGTACTATATAAATCAAAAAATATATACAAGTATTATCTTTAAGTACATTAGAAAATCATCGAATAGTTAAATAATTGCTAGTATTTAGTTAAATTAAATTAATAAATATTGTATCGGTCTCTAAATATATGTATTGGGTTAAAATTTGTGGATATAACAATGAATATTTGTATACTTATCATAGTTCAACTAAAATACTTTGACATGTAATATATTATTATCCAAAAACTTATATTCAATTGAATATCCTTAATATATTATAAAATAGTTGTATAATTACCCAAATTTAGTTAAAATACCTTGGAATTTATCAAATTGATCGCTAAATATAATTGATGTGATATATACATATATATATATATATTAGTTATTTAATATTGAGTATTAAGTGCAAATGCTTTTTTATGTAACAAATTAATATCTAAATACTAATATTTTATTCAAATACTATGAAATGTTATTGAATAGTCATATAATTGTGAGTATTAAGTTAGAATAACTCAATATAATAAATTAATTTGTAAATACTTGTACCCAACAATAATTAATTGAAATAGCAATAAATACTTATATAATTGCAGTGTACAGTTCAAAAATAATGACATGTAGTAAATTAGTCTCTAAAATGACATATTTAGTTGAAATATATTGAAATACTGTTAAATAGTATTATGATTATATACTTTAGTTAATATATTTTGATATTTTTCGAGTCATTCTCCAAACTTGTGCATTTACTTGAAATACACCTATATAATATATATAAGTTGTGTAATCACTATTATTAATTTAAAATGCCCTAATAAGTTCGAAATTGATGTCTAAATGCTACTATTTTGCTCTAATACGTCGATAAACATTTAAATGGTTGTATAACTACTAATATTCAGATAAAATAATATGATATATAATAAATTAATTTTTAAATACATGTATTCAGTTTAAATATCTTGAGATAGCATTGGACAACTGCAAATTTATTAGTATACAATCCATATGCATTGATATGTAGGAAAATTATCTCTAAAATTATGTATTATGTTATACGTTAATATACTAGCAAATAGTTATAAAATTGCTGGTATTATGTTGAAATACAATTTACGTAATTAATTGATATCTAAATATAGTATTTTATACAAATATAGTGAAATATTATCGAATAGTCGTATTATTGCTGGTATTCAGTTAAAATAACTTTATAGATATCTATTCAGTATGTAAATACTAGTATTCAATTTAAAACTCTTTGATATGGCAACATATCACTATATTGTTATCAATATGCACTTCTAATGCATTGATATATACTGAGTTTGACTCTAAAAAGGTGCATCTAACTAAAATGCAATGATATACCATCAAAAGGTTGTGTAAATACTGATATTACATTAAAATATCTTGGTATAAATCAAATCACTCTTTAAATCCTTATATTCAGTTGAAGTTCATTGACATAATATATATTAATTGTGTAATTCATATAATTGCTAGTATTCAGTTAAAGTAACTTTACATATAATATATGAGGACTGAATGCGTCACAGATTTTTGAGACCATCCTTAATTTAATATTTCTCAAAGGTAGGCTGGTATTGGTACAAGATAGCTCAGGAGCTGGTGTTGATATGCTTGCTGCATAGGGTTGTCGAAAAATTTAATAAGGCCCTTCATTATTATTTCTCCCCTTTTTGGTAATATTTATTCTATAACTCTAAAGTTCTGAAGTGATTCATGGGTAATTTTTATTGATTTAAGACCATGTTAGTGTTGCATCAGCCAAAAGGCAACGTCCTCTCATCATTTTATAGTTTATGTTGTTCTAATCATTGAGTAAGATTCACAATGTTAGCATTGCATCGGCCTTATGCATTTCAAAGGATTCCAATGTATATCTTGCTAGATCATTCTTAAAAAATAGCCACAGCTAGAATGAGTTTTAGAGTTCCATAAAAAAAAGAAGTTTAGAACCCGGAAGCGAAAGAAAAGGCTCAACAGTCTTTCCTTTGTTCGCTATTCTCCACCCAAAGGTTCAATATTCAGGATTCCAATCTTTTCTTGAAAGTCAGATTTTAATCTTTCTTGAAATTCAGATTTCAATCTTTCTATCAGTGGGCTGGGGGAGGGGGTATTTTATAGGTAACGTTGATGGCTATTTTATTTGATTTTTGATTGGAATCAGTAGCTGGTTCCGTCAAAACCATGCTTCTTTGAAGATCGTCTTCAATAGGAGGATTCTAGTTTTGCGACCATTTTGGACCTTTGAAGACTCTGGGTCCATCGAAGGCATTAGTTTGTGATGTTGTTCTGAACTTCATTCTTTAGATTCCCTTGGTTCATTTGGGCTATTTCTTCGAGAGTTTTTTTTTAAAAATCAGGAGAAGATTCGAAAATATCGGATTTTCAAATGATAACTTGGAGCATTACTTTTGCACATTTTGAATTTTTTTTTAAAATCAAACAAATTACCTCCCAACAAATAGATTTCACTTCTGAAAGTAAGATTCGTTCATTAGCCTTCCTTTTCTCATGTTTGTGTTACTTCTGGAATTCATTCGGAATGACTGATCTTGGAGAAGAAGAAATTTATAATTTCATTTTTAAGATCGTATAATTGAAACTTTTCTAAGAATAATATTTTTTTAATATATTTTTTTATCTTTTAAAATTTTATGACTTTATGTTATTATTGGAGCATATATTTTTGTTTTAAGAATACAATGTTTGTATTTAATTATTATAAATCATCACAGTTCGACCTTAGTTTGATCTTAAAATTTTGAAGAGATCATTTTACAAGTTCTAAAATTAACACGTTTTTTAAAACTTCAATGTCAATATTAAAAATTAATTTATTTTAAATTGAATATATTATAATAAAAATGGAGGGTACTTTAATCTCAAAGGGCTGTGTTAGTTTGTAAAATTAAGTGCGTGTTGGTTTGTAAAAGTTAATTTTAATAAAGTTAATATTAAATATAAATAAAAACATTGTTTATTAAAAATAATGAATAAATAAAAATGGAGGGTACTTTAATCTCAAAGGGCTGTGTTAGTTTGTAAAATTAAGTGCGTGTTGGTTTGTAAAAGTTAATTTTAATAAAATTAATATTAAATATAAATATAAATATTGTTTATTAAAAATAATGAATAATATAAAATAAAATTAATTATTATATTGATATGTATAGAAAATATGATATAAATTAATTATTATTTTAATATATTTGTAAAATATAAAATAAAATTAATTTTACTTTATGATATAAAATATAATTAATTTTAATATTAAATTTTATATATAATTTGATAAAATTAATTAAATTAATTTTAATCCGACTAACAAATAAAATTTTTAAAAACAAACCCTATTTTGTGGCATTTATATATATATATGTGGTATCAAATATTAAATATTACATTTTGGCTCAATTACAGACTTACAGTCTCTTTCTTGCCCTAATTTTTTGCATCCTGGTTTTCTTGCGTCGGGGACAATATCGGTCGGATTCAGGAGAGACGGCAAACGGAGTTCCAAAGTCGAGAACTCTTTCCTGTGTTGAAGCCGATCGCCATGAGGCGGGCAGCCGCCATGCTCCTACGGTTCGCGAGGTCTGCAGCGAACGGCGCTGGGCGGAGCTCGTCATTCCCTTCTTTGTCTCACCAGCCCCTCCGTAATCTTCGTCTACTTCTTTGACTTGCTGCTCGTGAACCCTATTTATTTCTGAACTCTCCAAATTCCAATCTTCCTGGCTTCCTTTTGTGCAGTTTTGTTGATTGAACAGCAGAGGTGTCCCCAGTACAGTTCAGGGACGACCTCCTCTTCGGGCGCATCCTCCTTTTTCTCGTCCCTTCTCCCTATGATCTTCGCGGCCGGTGCGGTTGGTTTGGGCCGGGTGGAGGCCTCATCTACTAACGCAGGCGAGGTATGTGCTGGTGAGAAAACAGTTTTTTTTTCGATTGATTTTGATTTGGGCTTGAATGAATTGGGCAGGAAGGTTATCAACACTGGGCTAATGGAATGGAAAAGCTGGCCCCTTTAGAAAGGCAAAGATTGGAGGAGTTGCTTAATAGCAGAGGGATGCAGCGTGGCTCTTACCCACCCTTCACTGTTGATGTTAAAGGACCAAAGGTTTATTCCGCTGATCTTGGTTTTACCTTTTCTATTGACATGATAGAATGGAAACGAGGTTAGCGTGTATCTCTCCATATGATATGACGTGCCCTTTCAGTTTAAAATGGATAATAATGCATAAATGGTAGTTTTGAAAAAATCTATACGTAACCAAAAGGTGTACTGATCATGATATATATTATGAATTGGTTGCCATGAGCGGAAAACCAATGAAAATATGATATACATTTATTAGTTAGAATGTCCAACGTGCACTTTTAGAGCATAATATACGTAGCTTTCAATGACTTTCTGCTAGTCTTGTTTAACTACTTGTCAGAAATTTTCAAGGCACAATCCTGCTTGTGTGTGGTTTTTGATCAATGTGTCCTTTTGAACTTTTTGCTAAAGTGATATATAGCACTATTATTTTAATTTTCTGCCTAGGAGAAGTTCAAAATGTACATTGTCTTTTGTGATAATCAGCATCAAGATGGGATTGTTTTTTTTTTTATAAAATTGGCATGGCCTTAGCATTACACTACTCAAAATACAAAAGTACAAATATCAGCCAACATTCTCTTTGAGGATATCGCAGAAAACAGTGGGGAGGGATATACCCCTCTCCCAACAAAAATCGTCTAACATAGCATTGTACGATAGAAAATTAGCTGCTCTATTAACGTTACGCTGCACATGAGTAACTTCATAATATTGAAATGAGAGTAAAATATTCAAATATGTTTTAGCTATCACTACTTGAGGAGGTGGTTGATGTTGCGTTGTTTGCCTCTTTCTAGGAGTTGAGATGCCTTCCAATGATATCACATGAGTCTTTCTTGCACTTTTTTTAGGTTTTTTACTGCCATCAGCTTCTCTTTGCTGTCCCTCTGCTGGATGATTGATGGCTTCAACTGATTCAAATTGTAGCCAAGAGCATTGCTTGTTTGTTTTCTCCAACCTACCTTGGATGAGTTGGAGTACTTCCATAGAGTCCTCCTCTAACCAAATACCCAATATCTTCGATGTGTTACTTGGGATAGCTTTCAACTTTTTAAGTACTGCCTATTTTTCAGTGGTGGACACTGTAGTTGTAAGGATCCTTTTGCCTCCAGGTAGGATAAAATTAGCTAGGTGGTCCCTAATGATAAATCAAACTCCAACTATGTCACCATTTTGTATTGAATCATCAAAGTTAACTTTGATCCATCCGGAAGGTGGGGGAGCCTAAGTATCAAATGTGGAGATATAAAGCCCTAAGAGGGCGCTATTGGGTTCCAGCAGTTCCCAAACAATCCTCATTGGGCAACGAGCTTTCCTCTGTTACCTCAACCATATGGATGTGAGAGGATTTCTCTGGACCATGCAATCATTGTTTACGTCATAATTTTCTTTATTTCAATGTGATTTACATCATAGTAGATTCAGCTACCTCAGAGCGCACGGAATTTGGCATCAAAATGTATACAAAGTCCAAAAACGGTCATAACATCAACTTGAAGTATAAAGCACTCCAATACACTATGAGCCAACTCTAAGGGTGAGTTTGGTTGGAGGAAAAAAAAGATGGTTTGAAAAAGTTTTGTATCTTTCTTCAAAAAATTGTATACGATGAAAATTAAAGTGAGTTGGTTATTTAAAAAATTATATTAAATATGAAATAAAATTGGATTCATTTATTTAGAATTTTGTAGGATGCAAAATAAACTGATTGTTTATGTTAGAGTTTGTGTAGGATTGCTTGATGAGCCAGTAGAGTGAAACTAGTGTAAATATATTATGAGATTAGATTTGAACCTATAACCCTGTCCCTTCTTTAGAGGTATGAGCAGCTTACAATTAGCAAATTTAATGGTGGTAATTGTAAGAATGAGCAATAAATCTTAACATAGTATAACAACCAGGGATCTCAATTTAGCCATAATATCCTCCAAATATATCTAGCATAAGGATAATAAAAATCTTATAATGAATTGACTCCATGCTGCAAAGCAGCACATCTACCATATGTTCCAAATAGGCCTATAACAAAGAATATACAAATTTATCTTGAAGAAGTTTCTTACATATATTTGTCCTTTACGAAAGGTGACTGTAAGGTCCTATACGTAAGATTAGATCTGTTTTAATGAAGATGTATCAAATATTTTACAATACTCCACTATGTTACAAGAGCAGAAGGGGTTGTAGACACACTCAAGATAGGAGAGAACTTACAAAGCATATAACATCTGTCCTACTTTAATTTGTGACATGGGTCCCAGCATAAAGCCCTCTCAATAGAATGTGTCTTGTGTTATCTAGACCAAAACTAACGAATCGTATTGTGAGATCAATGTATGTTGAAAGCTTGTCAAATCTTCAAAAGTCCTGCTGTCCCCCCTCCATTGATTCGTATTGGAAAAATCTTACACACCAGAATAACCAACATTGAGACAAAAAAGTCAAAGCTTTAACTATGCTAACTCTAGTGAAGAGTATAACACACTTGGGAGCCTAGTGAGGCCTTTGACCACATACTTAAAATGTCATGAAGGTACTATTGGCGTCATATTTGCATGTTTTTGTTTATGATTTATTAATTGATGAGAGATATCTATTGGACAAATTTATTTCAAGGTTGATTTTATTTTTAACTAATGGGGTTTCTAATTGTCTAGGTTTCTGTTAAATTCAAAGTCCCTCCAATGTGTGAGGTATCTCGCCTTATTGTGGATCTTGTTTTACACCTTGGACTGAAGGCTGAGCAACGTGGTGGTGGATCAGAAATGATTTTACATGCGTGGGACAGGTTTATGTTCTAATTTTTTATTCTTATTATTCTTTGTCCCTTATGATGATATATTAATTTATGGAGATCAAAGTCATTTAGGGATACCATTTGCTAGCAGTTTGGTAGCAACTTCGGTTTTAGAATAATGTAATGGATCCCAATTATAAAGCAATTTTAGATAATTGAAATGCTTTTTGTGTTTGGATGATAAAAAGCTTGAAACTGTGTAATAGGAGGTTGGCTTCACACATCTTCAACGACTTGAAGCCGTTTCACTGGGTTCAAGCTTCAGTCATGAAGTGAGGTTGTATGGTAAACGGATCCTACTTTGCGCGCGTCAATGGTCTTGAAGTCGTCTAATTTTGTGAACCAAATATCTCCTTACCGCTTTACCACATTGTAATAAAAATAAGGTAAATTGCATTTGGGCTCTTGAGGATGGAGAGAGAATGTGAACTAATTCTAATTTTAAAACTTTTTTAAGACTGATCTCAGGTATGATTTGTACTAGTACATTTGGTCTCAATTATTACAGTTCTATTACAGTGAAGGTAAATGACTATTTTACCTTTGAAATTTTCACATTACTAAAGATACTGAGTTTATTTTAGATATTTTTTCTCTAAAAGAATTGTAAATTAAGAGGATGAACTTGAGCAGCGAAAGGGGTTCAAGAAAATAAAAAAATAAAATTATAGAGATTGTGACGGTTAAATGAGAGAAAGTTTTGTACATAAAGAAAATTTTAATGGCTATATTTGGTTAATATTGATAGTTTATGACAATAGGAATCTAGGTAATTGGTTGAAATCAAATAAGGGGGCCATTGAGCTCAAACAAACTATACTTGAGAGACCTATGTGCCCGTACAAATCATACCTAAGAGACTTGTCTTGTAAAATTTTTAAAATTAAGGCTAGTTTGCATTTTTTCTCTAAACTCAGGGTTCTAAATCATAAATGCAATTTACTCAAAAACATATTTATGAAAGACAAAATCTAGAAGAGTTTTACCCTTTAGTCCCTATTGTTTGGGATTATAGTTTAGTAATTTTTTATTTTTTATTGTTTTTTTGCAAATAATTATTTTTAAGGGTTAAGTTGCACTGTAAATTATAATTACAATTTCTCCTTGACATAATATCAACATTCAATAAAATTTATGTGGATGCAATTATCTTAACATGTAGAATCTAATATTATTTTTCTTTTCATAATACCCTTGCAATTTGATATATTATTAATTACAAAAAGAATTATTTTTATATCAAAGAGGTTTGAATAAGAATTTTTTTATTACAGTTGGATTACACCAAGGCTCGATTTTAAGTCCGTATTTTTTTGCTTTGATTATGGAAGTCCTGACTGGACATATCCAAGATGAAGTACCTTGGTGTATGCTCTTCGCAGATGATATTGTCGTTGTTAAGAAAATTAAAAAGGGAGCTAAAACGAAACTAGAGCTTTGGAGGAATGCTCTGGAATTTAAAGGTTTTCATCTCAGTAGATAAGAAATTGAATATATGGAGTGCACATTTAGTCAAGAAAGAAATATTTATATTGGAGATGTAACAATTGGTGATCAAATTGTCAAGAAGAGTGAGCGCTTTAGATACGTTGGATCAATCATACAAAATGATGATGTAATAGATAATGACGTTATTAGCAGGATTCAAGCAAGATGGGTAAAATAGAGAAATGCTTCTGATGTGTTGTGTGATAGAAAAATCTCATCCAGAATTAAGGGTAAATTTTATAAAACTGTAGTAAGACCAGCGATGATATATGGTGCTGAATGCTGGCCTACAAAGAGAAAACATACAAATAAAATAAATATTGCAGAAATGAGGATGCTAAGGTAGATGTGTGGATATACACGAAAGGATAGAATGAGAAATGAGTATATCCGAAAAAAAGTTGGTGTTGCACCAATTGAGGATAAACTTAGAGAAGGTCAGCTTAGATGGTTTGGACATCTAAATCGTAGGCCGATTGAAGCTCCAGTTAGAAAAATTGAGTTATTAGATTTTGCCAATGTACAAAGAAGAAGAGGGAGACCAAAGAAGACATAACAAGAAACTATAAGGAGTGATCTTAGTGCCTTAGACTTAGATAGATAAGAATTTGGTAACTGATAGAGCGCAATGGAAATAAAAAATTCATGTAGCCGATCTCACCTAGTGGGATTAAGGCTTGGTTGTTGTTGTTGTTTAATGTTTTATAGTGTTAAGATTATTAATTATGAAAAGTACAAATAAACAACAAAAACAAGGCCTTAGTCCCCATTTGCTTGAGGTTGGATGCCTAAATTCCTCTTTCCAGTTCAATTCTAGGAAAAGCAATATTCTCTTGTAAAATATCTAAAAAAAATAATTATATCTTATAATGTTTTGTTTTATTATGTTTACTATTTGTTTCCACAAAAGTGACTTAAATAGTCGAGTAATAAATTAACCACATCAAAATATTTGACCCATTATGGATTCGTCAATTATTTTTTTAATTATATATAAGTAGTGATGACTTTCTGTACTTTCATTATCACACTAAATTTAGCATAACATATACATTTTTTATTTTGATTGTCCGAACTTATCTTTGTCAGAGCTTTGCTCTCAAAGACGAGGTTATGATGTTGCATCAAGTTTGACGGATTTATCACTATTTTCAAGTGGATCTTTTTTGCAAAGTTTTACCCCATCGGCTACATGAAAATGTGGTGAGATGAGCTGATCTACACTAACAACAAGGCTAGTCCATTATTGACCATATGCCAGATTTCTTTTGACAAGCTTTACTATTGAGCTTGCTACTGCGGAGTGATCGTTATCTGTCGAGATCCTAAGGACATTATCCGACACTTCTATATTGCATACTAACTTATGATAGATGAAATAGACTAAAGAGAAGGTGAATCTATTAAGCCCCAAGTGGGCACTATCCATGTAACCCTAAGTGGGGAGAACTTTAGGGTTGTAACTGTATCCTCAACATTGGAAAGGAATAATAATCAAAAGTAGTGGAATTTCTTTCACAGTATACCAATGTGTTCACGGTTTCAATCTTGAGTATCGTCCACCACATATGGTTTGCAATATTTCTTTCAACAAAAATAGCTCTAGCTTTATAGAATGTTGTTGTGGAACCGTGTAATTATTGAGCTTATTGACATCATCAACTCCCATCTAAATCGACTTCTAGTTGTTAAAAATATGGTCTTTACTTGACACTACAGGCGAGCACATACAATAGTTCGAGGGGTCGCTCCATTTTCTTAACCTGGAAGAGTTCATCCTCTGCTTTCTCATAGCCTACTCCTTTCTGGAGTTGACTTACAATTGGTATGTTGGTTTACCCTGGGGCCACTTCAAGATGGAGATCGTAATGCAATTCGTCAGCCACACTAAGGCGGCTAGCTCCGACCGGATCTTCTTTGACTTCTTTTAGGGTTCAAATGAGTCTCTATAGTCCTACATTGACCATTTCTTCGTTGTTGCCATTCAAACTGACGACATTCGCCCCAATGTCCTTTTATACGTCTTTCATAAAGGATTGTAAAAGGATAGTAAACTTGCCAAATCCCTCCAACCCTCCAAGTCATGCAACTTTCATGAGTTGGTGGCCTACGTCAAGAAGTTCATCATACTAAAGGATATCATAGCATGAAAGAATGCTTTGATCGTGTCCTCCACAGAGAAGCCCAAGAAGTACAAATATGGAGAGGGTCAGCCTTCACAACCTAAGACCAATAAGTTGTTCAAGAAACAAAAAGGATAGAAAGGGGACTTACCAATAGGTCTATCAGCCCAAGCCCAAGCGTGATGGCGTGCCCCGCGATTACCAGCACCGCTATTAGTTCAGTCATCCCTTAATTGAAGTCTTTGCCACGGCCTAACAGAAGGGTCATGTCCATAGAGTCGGCACACGGCTGCCCGCTCCTCCAAGAGTTGATCCCAATGTCTACTACATATTCTGCCTTTCTATTAGCATCATACTCACCACTACAAATCAGCGAAGATTGCCTTGGACTGGCTCACAAACAAGGGAAAACTCATGAGTTCCTTCTAAAGAACCATCCTAGCCTATTGCACAACAACACGGACCAAGCCATGGACATTGAGCTAGAACCTTACTCGATCGACAAACCGACAGCAAGGATCATCAACTCTAATCTTCTTCCTTTACCCTCGACTTAGCCAGAGGCAACTAGCCCAGGTCGACAACCAACTTCCACTATCTCTCACCTTTTCTTCAGAGGATCGTCGAGACCGTGACAGCTCTCATGACAATCTAATCATCATTACAGCTTGGGTTGTCGACTGTAACGTCCAAAGGATCCTCGTTGATTCCATAAGCACTGCTGATATCCTCTTTAACTCAGCCTTCCTACATATCTATGGTCCACGAACATTATCCATCACGAGCACTAAGATTTTCATTGACTTAGTATGTACAAAGAGATGCTATGTTGATGACTTTGTTGTCAAAAGCAAAAGTCGGGTCACTTCAAAGATTTACGAATTGTCTCTAATCATCTTCGCAAATATGACCTAAAAATGAATCCTATTAAATGTGCATTCGAAGTATCTTAAGGAAAGTTTCTTAGATTCATAGTTTGATAGAATGATATCTAGCTAGTTTCGTTGAAAATTAAGGCTACAAGATGCCCCACCAAAAAGTGTAAAGCAGCTACGAAGGCTGCAGGGGCATTTGGTGTATATCCAGTTGTTCATCTCCAATCTCATAGGAAGATGCCATTCATTTTTGAAGCTCATGCAGAAGGATACATCATTCATGTAGGAAAAACATTTTTATGAAGGTTTTAAAAATTTGAAATAATATCTGACAGAACCACCTATCTTTGTTGCGCTAGTCTTTAGGAAGCCATTGCTTCCATCGCTGTTGTTGATGATCTCGTAAGAGCATTGCTTGCTAAAAATAATGACGAATAGGGAGAAGTGACCCTCTACCATGAGTCGACAGATGATTGTAGTAGAAGTCAAGTATTCTTGGATTGAAAGACGAAGTAATATTTGCGACACTAAAGTTGAGGCATTACCTATTGTGCACAAGATAATAGTAATATCGGTCTCAAATTCCTGATCACACAACCTACACTTGTAGGAATATTATCTAAGTGGGTTGTCCTATTACTGCAGTTTGACATAACGTATAGCCCATAAAAGGCTGTTTAGGGCAAGTGTTAATTGACTTTCTAGTTGCACCTATGATACCAATTGATTCCCACTCAATGATGACTTGTTACATGGAAAAGCCTTTTCCACTTAGAATATATAAACCTCCAATGTGGATATTGTATTTTGATGGTGTTTAATCACCTTGTCACTTGGAACATTTTGACACTCCTATTGTTAGACAAGGAATTAGACTTGTATGTGTTACAACTCAAAAGGAATCCGTTGATATTCTCATGGCTTGATAGAATCATGCACCAATAATAAAGCTAAGTATAAAGCTCCGCTAGCTAGCCCAAAGCTATTCAATGAGCTCAGAATACGGTATCTAAAGATTCACCCTCTCTTTAGCCTCATGGGATCAAACATATATTTGGATCAGACATACTTCACTTATAGCTAAGATTTGCTTGTATTTAGAAAATACTTCTCTATTTCATTCTTAACTTGTATTAACCTTTTAGTCTATTGTAACATTTCATGTGTTCGTTTGTGTTCAGCATTTTATTTTAAGCTTGTTAGGGAGCCTGATTTTATGTAAAGTCTCACTTTCCTCTTTGTACATTTGAATCAATTTTTGTCGATATTTTTTTTAGCAAAAATTCTATAAAACTGTAGTAAGACTAGCGATGATATATGGTGCTGAATGCTGGCCTGTAAAGAGAAAACATACAAATAAAATAAATATTGCAGAAATGAGGATGCTAAGGTGAATGTGTGGATATACACGAAAGGATAAAATGAGAAATGAGTATATCTGAAAGAAAGTTGGTGTTACACCAATTGAGAATAAGCTTAGAGAAAGTCGATTTAGATGGTTTGGACACCTAAATCATAGGCCGATTGAAGCTCCACTTAGAAAAATTGAGTTATTGGATTTTGTCCATGTACAAAGAGGAAGAGGGAGACCAAAGAAGACATGACAAGAAATCATAAGGAGTGATCTTAGTTACTTAGACTTAGATAAGAAATTGTTAACTGATAGAGTGCATTGGAAACAAATGATTCATGTAGTCGACCCCACCTAGTGGGATTAAGGCTCGGTTGTTGTTGTTTTGTTGTATTTTCTTTAAAAAAGGAGTAGGACGTGAACGCATGTCACTTTTGTAGGTGAACAACTATATATCATGTATCCACTCTTTACTTACTTTCCTCGCTCTATAGCTTATATATGCTTTTAACTTGGGTACAAATTCATATGATTTTTTACACAATCTGTCTCACTATGATTTATCATCCTCTTCATTATTCAAGTATTTTGAAAAGTTGGGTTTGCCTTGATCCTTGAAACAAAAATTGTGTAGCCAAAATAAAACTACTTAACATTAACTTGCTAATTTTTCTTACTTATACTAACTTCTCTAAATATACTAACTTTACTATCTTTTTCTTGTTCAATTTTTTTTTTCTTATAAAACATATACTATCTTATACTTACATTTACTTATTGTAGTTTTCTTTTTTTTAGTACTTGTCTAGTATCTTATTTATTACTCATTTTTCTTTTCCTTTATACTATCTATATACACACATATACTCTTGTATATATACAACAACAACAACCAAGCCTTAATCCCACTAGGTGGGGTCGGCTACATGAATCCTTTGTTTCTATTGCGCTCTATCAGTTACCAAATTCTTATCTAAGTCTAAGTAACTAAGATCACTCCTTTATGGCGCTCATGGCAATTGTCGCTCTCTTATGCTTCCAAATGCACATGGCTTATGACAAGGCTTTTTGTATTCTCACATGAAAGAAACTATGGCTTATGACAAGGCTTCTTGTATTCATATGATTGAGCCTTTAATAGGGTTTCAACATGATTGTTTATCATATGGTGCCAAATATGTTGCAAGCTTTAAATGGTATCCGACATTTGACTCCTTTAATCGATAGTTGTATTCCCAAATGGAATTGGTAATATTCATATGGGCTTGTGCCTATGCCACATCTCCGACCTTAGAAATTTAGTTAAATAAGCTTTTTAATTTTGTGGTTGAAGGCGTTCCAACTATACAACAACCATAACAACCAAGCATTTATCTCATAAGGTGGGGTCGGCTATATAAATCATTTTGTTTTCATTGCACTCTATCAATTAACAAATAAATACCTATTTAGCTAAATGTGTAAGATCATTCCTTGTAATTTTTTGCTATGCCTTTTTTATTTTTTTTTTCTTTTCTTTTTTACATGGGCAAGGTTAGTAACCTAATTTTTCTCACTAAAGCTTCAATCAACTTATAATTTATATGTTCAAACTATTTAAGTTGACTCTCTTTGATTTTATATTCAATTGGTGCTGTTCAATTTTTTCATGGATATATTCATTTCTTATTCTATCTTTTCATGTATACTTATTTATTTAATTTAGCATTCTCATTTTTACTAATATTTATTTTATTTATATGTTTTCTCATTATAGGCTAGTATTTAGTACCATATAGCTAGTTTTACTGCTAAACAACAACTATTAAGCCTTTGTCCCACTAGGTGGGGTTAGCTGTATGAATCCTTTGTTTTCACTATGCTCTATGAAAAGCAAGTTCTAATTTATCTCTTAATGTGAGATCTTTTTTGATGATTTATTGCCACATCTTATTTGATTTTCCTCATTCTCTATTAATGCAGGCAAGATCTAATGACTTAATTTTTTTTACTACAGCTTTCATTGACGTATAATTTATATGTCTAAATTATCTAAGCCTACTTTTCCTGAGCTCATCCTCAATTGAGGCTACCTCAATCTTCTCGTGGATATTCTATTTTTTCATCTTATTTTGTTGTGTATACTCATGCACCTTAGCATTTTTATCATTGGGATACTTATTTTACTTGTGTGATTTTACTTTGTGGGCTAGCATTTAACACCATGTAATATTATTGGTCCTATAGCTGTTCTGTAGAATTTACCTTTAATTTTGAGTTAAAGCTAGTCTTACTACTATTCTATATTTACCTTTTAAGTCTGAGTGAAATTTTTTTATCACACAACACACTAAATGCATTCAAACTATTCGTCTTTTTAAATCATGGAGAATCTTGAGAATCAAGTTGAAACCTGAAAAAGAGTTCAGTTTTAGGGAACAGTTTCATATAATAAGTGACTTTACTTGAAAACGAATTGGCCTTACTATCACTTGTGGCTGCCCCACTTGATGGGGGTAGTGCTCTCTTTTAGTTGTTGGCTTTAGTCTTAGGGGCATTTGGTTCAATATTATCTTAATGTTATGTTGTGTTATTTAAAGAAAATAATTGTTTGATTTTATGATATCTTTAAATTATTTTTTAAAAAATTATAGAATTATCATTCAAAAGATGATATCTAAATGTCTTGATATTTAGATAAAATAACATAATATCAAGATAACATCGAACCAAACTCCAACTTAATCTCATTTTTGTCAATGCTACGCAATAAAATAGGGCAACAATTAGCAATAATGTTACTGATCCAACTTCGGCAGAACAACATCCAATGTGGAATTTACCATCTTGGCCGCTCCACTCTTTGAGAAAAATGCTGGCCTTTGGATGTATTTGCTGAAATTAACTTTACAAGTAGGCCTCAATCATACGCAAGAAAAAAGAAGAAAAGGATGTCAATGAAATTTTTTTCGTTTCTCTTCTGTGACTGCAGAAGAGAAGCCCTTGGTGATTGTTAATAGGCCTGAGAAGATCTCTACACTTTTGATGAGGACTTCTTATGTTCAATGAATATTTTATTCTTGTAAAATTATTTCTTATGTATAACTCCCTCATTTTAGCTGTGTCAACAAAATGTTTGATTGAATTTGCCTGGTAGGTTTGCTATTATTGAAGGGTTTTCATCTTCATTGCTACAATGGCTTCTACTTTTTGTCTTGTCTAAGAACCTTCTCTTGTACTTGCTGTTAGCTGAAGACCAGATACATGTACCTAAGCAGTCTTCTTGCTTTTAGATTGTTGTAGAGCTTTGATTAATAGCTCTATTGAGGTTAGTTCTTGTAGATTCATCTTGGTTAGTCATTATAAAATAGTTCAATGAACAAGCCTTATTATTTGATTGGGGGAGGGGGGATGAGAAAGCATCTTCATACTGTAATTAGCCTTTGTTATTATCGGTATATATTGTTTTTCGTTTTTTCCAAGATATTGACTTGACTTAATATTTATAGTTTCATTAAGAAAACTTTTCTTTCCTAGATCAGTGTAAAGGAAGGAAGAAATATGTCTTTCTTTTTAAAACCCTGACTTCATTTGATTTTTACATGATTATGTATTTTAAGGGTCATTCTTGTTGATAAACTATTAAAAATTTATATTTATAATTTATCCCAATGTTTTTACCTCTAGTTATCTTATGGTGAGTACAGTTGTTTCTTTGTTAATGTGTTGAATTTATTTCTCACCTTCATGCTTGTTTGCTTGGTGTTACTTTTTTTAGACATATTTTCCTTTTCGTTGTTCAAAATTTTGTCCTTTTGTTTCAGTGCAGCTGCATGGCAACTGACTCTCACTTTTCCTGAAAAGATAAACAAAAGTGATGGAGAACAAATCCATATGGAAACGGATAGCCATGAGGATGATTTCTGTGTGTTGATATTTGAACCACTTCTTGGTTCTGAGTACTGTGTAAGTTCATTCTAGTCAGCCAACATATTGCTTAAGAATTTAATTTTCACATATAGGTTGTGTCAGGAGATTGAGTTTATAAAGAAAGGAAGCTTCACTTTGAAAGAGCTTGATGCATTAACAAGTGTGCTTAAATTAGCTGGTAAAAGAGATGTTAAAAAGCAAGTTGGAAGGAAACCTGGTGGATACAAATTTAAAGGGGATGGTAATTATAATAGTAGGAATTTACCTTCAGTGGAGCGGTCTGTCTCTGCTCTAGAGGCCATGGGTGTGAGAGTTTATGGTTTAGATGAAGCCTTCAGTGTTGACATTTACAGCAATGTGTTGTGGGATAACATTGCAGGATATCACCAACAAAAACGGTATGTATTTGACATGTTTGAGAATCTTTATTTTGCCAAATAAGTGTTATAGCCTTTTTTATCTAATTTTATTGCAATGTTTATTTACATGCTATAGTCAAGACGATTTTGATTGCATTTCATATGAAAGTCATAGTTCCTTTTTTTTCTATACCAAGTTAATCATTAAGCTATATGAAGGGAGATCCTCTCTTCTTCTGTATTATGTGGATGATGTGCATTACTTCTAAAGTGTTTTACCTTATCTAATAGAGACAGTTTGGTATGTTATTTAAATTTTTTATTCTGTTTTCATGTCTTGTGTTTGGAATAAAATTAGAAAATTTCATAAGAATGAAAAACCTTCTCTGTTCTCATCGAAACTAATTTTTGACAATTATGAGGGATCATATGCATGCATTGTGGATTTATTATGAACATGCTTGCCTAGAGATAAATACAAAATTATTTGGACAACTATATGATTTTGTGTATTAAATGAATCACACCTAGCTTGTACTTGTGAAGTCGTGAAGTATTGTGTCTTAGAAAAGAATCTTTTTATGAGTTTCCCAATTCGCTAACTTCTGATTATTGACTCCTACATGAAATCAACAAATCAATGTCTATCATGAGAATTTGTAATTGGCATAGCATGTTTAGGAGAAGAAATAATGGAGGATGGTCACAAAAAACTAATAGGTGAAAAAATCAAAGATTTTACAAAAATTGTATGTCATGTTCTATTTGTGAAGAATGGGGATGAATTAAAGATTGTGTTGGATAAAGAAATCAAAGATAATCTTGTAGAGGTAAATTCCCGTAGCATTATATTTCTTCTTAATTAACTAAATATTGGGAAAGAAATATTGAATGCAATTAGTTCTTATGGTTCACTTGTTGGGTTAGAAGAAATGTTGAAAAAGCAATTTTGGGAAAGATTGATGGTCTACTGCACCATCTAAAAAGAATCGACTATCATCAATGGCACTTTAAAGTGTCTTGCAAGTTATAACAAATAAGTTATGAGATTGTACATGAAAGTTACATCATGTGTATGTAATGATAAAGGTGAATTTACTTGTTTTTTCAAATCTATAATAAAAAGATTAAGAGACTATACATGGATTGACACAATTTTTATGTCACATATAAAGGCCTGTGAATGGAAAATTTTATAAAGTTGCTATTTGACCATCTACATTATTAGGAGATTAATATTAGGCAGTTAAGTGGTGAAGTATCCATAAGATAAGTGTAGTGAGATGTGGAGGCTGATATAGTTTGATGGATGAATGGTTAACCTAGAAAGGACTTTATTAAAAATGATTGTATCAGTGATAATTGTTGTAGGACCTACTGTAGATGAAATGAAGAATATTTAAGGTGACTTGGCCATACCTATTATTGGATGTCGGAGATCCTCATACGAAAATGTGGGGGATGCAAGTCACTATATTAAAAAGAGAATTGATGCAAGACGAAAACAATATTAAATGCTCAATTGCCAAAATTGGTAGAAGGTGAATGCGAATTTTCATATGAACTTACGAGATCAATGAGTTTTCTTAAATAAATGCAAATAATTTTAAGTTTAATTATGGAATAAATCGAGTAATTTCAAATTTCATGATAAATAAGAATTCACTGAGTTAGATTAGCCAAATTTAGTTTTAGCAAATTAGATTCAAGGTATTAGGAATGAAATTGGGTTCTCTCAAAATTTTAATTGGTTGTTATTTTTCTCTCAAGCACTGTTTAGGTCTCTTAATTTAGCAAAATCAGATAATTGAAATGAATGACAAGTTTACTTGAAATCTAATCAACTTGAATTAATTACAAATGTTGTGAGTAAAGGTGCTAATCCCACACTGATAGATGATGTGGAAGTAATGATTACAACATAAGTAACTTAGGTAAAATAAAGTAACATAATTGAACGGGTCAATTCACATAAGTTTAACAAATTAAGCTAATAAAATAAATTTAAGCACGATCTTGTCTGAGCATTGATAGTAAAGATATCCAATTTGCCAACCTCATGATGACTCTATGCTCAAATTAGTCGAGCCATTCTTTATGTTGTGAAACTTATAAATTATTTATAGTTAATTAATCATTCCGAATAAGATCAAGTTTTCATGTATTTGAGTTTTGGTTGAAGGTTCCTTGTTTAACGATATTTAAGGTTCTTTGCTTTAAGAATTGAAATGAATAATCAATAAAGTACTTACTAAGAATTTACTAAAATTCTTATAAATTATTGAACCACTCCTATGTTTATAAGGGATCCCAAGAATCATCTCTAATTTATAGAATGGTACTTCCTTTATATTTGGTGGTTCATTTAGCTTTTGAGGACTTGGGAGTTTCCAAGAGAGCAATGAAAGTGTTAAGAGTCTCAAAGTGATAGTTACAAGCTACACCTTTTCTTGAGGCTCCGCATCATTACTCAATAGTTTTTTTTTTTCATGTTAATATCCTAGCATTAGTCTGCATGATGTCTTGTATTGTGTGGTTGCATCATCATGTTCATGCCTGACATCAATCTTGTAGCTTGTTCACATTTTTAGCTGTGGCCCTTCATGCTCGTTAGACACCGACATGGTTAACTCGTTGACATCATCATAGTTGGCATCCAACTTTGTTCTCTCTTGGTCAGGAAATGGATGCAAATGAGTCTCCTAGGATACTCATGACGGGGTTGTAGTCTAAGTGTCCTAGTTTTATCCTTTGATTGTTTAAGAAGTTGGTGACTTTCTTTACAACTTGGGTACCTTACAACATGATTAGAACAATTTACAATAGACTTTTATTTTTTTCGAGTTTATATGTATGCAGATAGATCGCATTTTTTTCACCATGTTTGGTGAAATACTTACATGTTGTAGGCATCGATGGTAAACTCGAACTATTTTGATGATTTGGAATGAAAGGAAGCTATATGCTTTTAATGTTGGTGGATGCATTAAAAGATGTGATTATTGATACAACTTGTTTAGGTTTAATCTCATTAAGATTATTATTGTTCTCTCTTCTCTTTTTCATTTTTTGACCATCTTTTGTATGTCTTCCTTCTTTTGATCTATATAGATTCATTTTTGGTGATTTGGTTTTCATGTCAAATGATAATACATGAATGGATCCAATTTACTTACATGTTTTGATTTATAGGTATGAGTTACTAAATCCATGTAGGTGCTTATCTTGTGGTTTGAGTCTACTAATAACTTTATCTTTTAAGATCATCTTCCTGTTTTATTCAAATTGTTTACTTCATTTTGTTGTACAGATTTACACCATGTGAATATGAATTAAACAATTAGGCGGGACTTCAGTTAATTTTAGATTCACATCTAATTCTGTTTTCATTTATTATGCATTTTAGTATTCCTATAGTAGTCCATTTATTTTGATGCATTTATGAAACTATTAATCCTAATGGTTTTTGTTAATGGTTATTTCTATTATATGTTTGATGTTAAATACTTGATGTGCTAAATTTTTCTGTAGGGAAATAGAAGACACCATACTTTTAGCTTTGCAAAGTCCTGAGGTATACGATGAAATTGCTCGTGGTACCCGTTTAAAATTTGAGTCTAATCGCCCTCGAGCCATTTTGTTTGAAGGCCCACCAGGTGAGCTATCTCCTAAAAGAATTTAAAGCCCTTGTGAACTTTATATAGGATTAGATATAGACTTATGACATTTATACATTGATCCAACCATATTATAGTTTTTCTTAATTTTAGTAATTTTAGCAAATACGGGGACATGTTAAATCTAAAAAGTTGAGATATAAATGTCTGGATATGATAATTCTCTCTCTATATAATGTATTGTATTATCATATTTAAGGTGTAGCTCAAATGGTAAACTGAAATAACTTATATTTTCTTGATATGAAAAGTTTTTAAAAATAACTTGTTCATTTATATGAAATATCTTCTTCCTTAAAAAATAATTTCTAATTCTCATTTTTAATGTATTTTACATCTTTTAAGTATTTTATTTTCTTTATCTTACTTTAGCAAGTTTGTATGTGTCACTTTTTTTGGCATCCAACTTCTAATATAGATTCTCAAAACTACGTCATTTACACTATAGACCACTTTATTTGATTTCTATCTTGCCACTATATATTTCTATCAATTTTCCTTATTCTTGTATTTCAATTAGTATTTATGACAACTTTTCTTCTCTTTATTTTTTCTTGTACGTCCTATTTTTCCCGCTAAGTTCTTTGTTATTTAGTGTTATTCCTTTAAATTCTCCAAACACATCCTTTGTCACATTGTGAATGCAATTAGCAGCCATCATCCACACAAGATTAGTTTTCCTCTCTTTATTTTGCTGTCGAAGTTCTAAAATCCTCATTTTAAAGATATTCCTATCCCCATCCTTTATATTTTAAAATCGAATCCTAGGAATATTGTTTTGGCTTAGTCTTCTTTCTCTTGCTCGAAATTTTTGGTCATTAGTTGATGTTTGGAAGCAAGTTTTCATTTGAAATGAGTTTATAATCTTTACAATTCAAGTCATCTCGTTTATTTATGAGAAAATAATTGATCTGCATTCTTCAAAACTCATTCTTCGTGATGTGAGATCTGTTGCTTACTTATCACTACACCCTAGCGTCGATGTAGTGGCTCTTGCACATTATTTACTATATTGAGATAATACAGCGCGTTGCCTTCAATAAATGCTCTAACTTTATCGCAATTTCGTAATGGATTTATATCATGATTGTTCGACAAGTTTTACGTTAGATATCGACACACGAATGCTACCCTTGCTTTCTCATTTGAGAGTTGGGATCAACAAAGGCATGCTAAGCGTGATTAAAACCTTATTAGATGTAGTTGAGATGGTGTAGAGCTGACTAACTTTAGCCTTGGCATGCACGTGGCTTTAGCTTGTTCAGATATATGGCTTCCACGCAAACTTTGCCTTCATTGTTGTTGGCCACTTGTCTTGTGGAGAAAAATGTTGTTAATTGATGGTTGTGTATATAGAAATCTCTCCATTCTTCTCTTGATTTTAGGGAGAGGAATATAGTGAATGAGAGCTTGAAGGAGGAAAGGAAGGCAGTAAACAAAGGCAATCTATTTTTATGCTTAACTTGAGCCCACTTCCCCTCCAGCTAGGACCAACTTCAAGAGGAATCAAAGAGGAGAAAGAGAAGAACCAGCAGAGGAACTCATTTCATACCTAACACCATTCTGGCATTATCTTTAACTTTCACTATAAACTAAAACACGAACAAGTGATATGATATTTTTAGCTATAGCGTTATAATTGCATGTTTGGCATGCTAGAAAATTTTGATTTCTTTGTAGTGCTTGTCATTTGTGGCTGCATGTTGAATGTAGTGATTTAATGAAGGATTGCTCTTGATTTGAAATGGTATTCATGCCAAGCTTACTCCTTTTGCTTAATTATGTTGATGAAGACACTAATTCTATGAAATTGTTGCTTATGGTGGTTATTGTGGGTTTCCCTCTGGAAGGTGAATCCTTGTTTTCTTACAACAATGTGGATCACTGTTTTACCATGAGTTGTAACAACTATGACTTTCACTTAGTATGCACTTGATTTACATGATAGATAATGAGTTAGATATTGATAACTTGATGAATTTACTTGATTAAGATTATACATACTAAGAGACATGAGTTAAGTTGTACTTACACTGTATTGAACTGCTTGCTCACAAGTGAGAAGTTGGGATGAAAGGAACCTAGAATACCTGGAGTGGTCAATTGGACAGATTGTCCTGTCGGCATATTGGATGATCGAAAAATCTTATCGAACTGTTTAGCCCAGCCGTTTGATTGTCCTGCCAATTCACCGATCCAAAGATGGGTGGAGCCCACCTAACCGTCTGATGGTTGGGAGACGGACGACTGATAATAATTATCAGACCATTTGATGCCTCCATCTGATTGCCAGATCTGGTTCAACTTTGTTTTTAGACTGAGAGTGAAAAATTCATTCCCCAACTTCAGACCATCCGTTAGTGCATTTCTATGAGACTATTAATACTTGTGATGCTTAACCATGATATTAATGTGATGAATTGATAAATGAGACAATTGTTTGGACTCGTGTATTAAGTTGTGGTTTCATGTATGATCAAGTGTATAGTCTTATGAAACTCGACTCGAATGTTGATTTTCGTGTATGACCTTTAAGCGCAACGATAATGTTAATTTTGGTTTCATGTTGCGTTTACATCCATGCTTTTGCTCGAACTAATTATGATCTTGATGTGACGGTGCCCGGTGATAGTTTCCAAGCGATTACAAGGGATGTTGATACATACGGGTCATTGTGACTTATGGGTCACATGATGGGTCTTCTTGATTGATTCTATCGCGACGACGTCCTACAGACGGTTATCTAGAGGAGGTGATCTCCAAAATGGGTAAAAGTTAGTTGAGTCCTAATCATAGAAATCAGAAACTGAGTGATAAATGTGATAAACATAAAATGGGAATTAAAATGTTGATTTAAAGTTGCATCAGAGCAGGTGTTTCTTGTGTTGCTTATATGATCTTGTTGTATATTGCTTATTAGTTGTTATTGCCAAGACATTGTTTATAAATTTTAGATTTCATGGTTGCCTACTGTGTTTTTATTTTACTTGATAGTGCTAGTATATACTCAGGTGAGGGCTGGATGGTTGGCCCCTTTTTTGGAACGTATTGCAGTTGCTAAGAATCATGGGAAGGGGAAGGTCAGTGAATAGAGAGAAAGATCTAGCTAGAGTCTTACTATGTTGGCATTATCCCGTTGTATTTTGTCATCATTTTAGACTTGTTTTGCATAACAAAGAACTTATGGTGATGTGATGTATAAGCTAGGATATGTGACCATGCTTAGTGTGCATGACTTATGACATAGACTATTGCTAATTGAACTTAGTGATCAACCTTGCTTAATAATTTTTGTGAATAATAAACTAAATGTCATTGTCTAAAATTATGTTGTTTCGTCCCGACCTGATAGTGCTAAGCTTTCTGATTATCGCATGTTGTGTTGGGTTTGGTTGCTAGGTGGGGGCATAATATGAGTTCGACTGAGTTAGAGAAATCAAGAAACATATTGTCGTTCAACGAAAATAGTGACAATGTTTTTTGGGTAGAAGAAGCAGCGATGTAACTGAGTTCCATGAGACGGCTAATTCAGCTAAACTAGAGGAAGCAATAGCTTTTATAGTTATGGATATAAGAACTTTTTTGTTGTCGGGACTCTAACGTGCATGAAGTTCTCCGCTCTCCTAATTGCGTGAACTCAATATATCATTCTCCGATTGTTAACCGTTGAATGTAAGCATGGACCATCTTTTATGGACATGATTGTTTTCTTTCATTTAGTAAGCCGGACTGACTGGTCTAATATTTTTTCGCTAATTAAAAGTATTAAAAAGTAACACAAGTATAAAGTTTTTTGTTAAAAAAAATTAATGTCACGTAACGTATCGGGTAAGTTTTAGTAGAGTATCAGAAACTATTGGTACATGATATAGATAAGATACGAATATGCTAGGTTTCATGAAGTATTGGTGCTTCATAGCATGACAACCATGATGAATTACTTTAATCTTGATGGTGAGAGTTACCAATATGCTAATTATGACCTGCTTTCTTAAGAGTTTTTTTTTGCAGTTTACTAATGCACTTTTAATTTGCTAAGTGAAGCTATATATAAGAGTATTTCATAGTTACCGAACCTGTGGATTACAGGGACCGGTAAAACCTCTTGTGCTCGTGTGATTGCTAAGGAAGCGGTATGCTCTCTGTTTTGTTTTCATCCTTTCAATCTTCAATGTTGTCATTTGCTCTGCATGCTAAAGTTAGTATTTTCAAATTTTATTTGGACTTTAAAGTGTATTTGCTGAGGCCATTATTGTAAAATGAAATTTGGTTGAAAAACTTTAGTTTGAAATTACTTTATTTTCCTAAATTGAATGCTTTCTTTTTAACCGCTAGACTAGTTTCATATTCTATGGATAGTCAAAGCAGCCTTGTCATTTATTTTCATTCTATTATATATTTCTTTTATGAAAAATTGCCTGCTTAAGGAAACTAATTTTGTTTATTTGAATGCATAATGTCTGAGCAGAATGTTTGGTATTTTAGAAATACTCGTTGTATGCATGATAGCTAATTCATGCCTCTGCTATTTGCTTGTACTTTTTGGAAGGATTATGGATTTATTGCTTATACTGTTGCATCTTTTATTTTAGATCAAAATAATGAAATAGATTAGTTTAAAAAGTATCTTATTCTACCTATTGAACTCTCATTTTCTTGAAAAACATTAGTTTTGATTCTTTGGCACCTATTTGACATATCACTGTCAGGTTTCATTGTTAACATGCAAAATCTTGATGTATTCTCCAAATATGAACAAGTAATAATGGTGATTATCATAATTATGGTAATAAAGTAAGAGAATTAACATTACAAAATGTTGACTCTGAACTTGTCAAGATCCAGTTCACTAAATTGAGGGTTAGTTTGCAAGACCTCGTCGTAAAAATATTCGTAATCGTGTATAATGTTAATTTATAATGAACTCAAATTTTAAAATTTACAAAATTAAATGAATTTTTTTTCTTAATAAATGATATGAGCTTTTTGCAGTTCATAAGAACATACAAATATGATGCATCTTGTTCATCTGTATAGAAATTACGGTTGCTTACAAGATCTAATGGACGTTCCTGCATAAACATGGATAGTCTTCCATTTAATTCGTTATCACCATCATCATTTCATAGTACTCTATTTAGTCTTGTTGGGATGTTTAACTTGAAGTAGCACAAGCAAAATGTTGACACACCTCTTTTGATTAAATAAATCTCGCATATAGATTCTTTTTGCCGATTTTTATTTCGTACCATATTTTTCAATTTGAGCATACATCTTTCAAATGAATATATCCATTTGTAATGGACTAGAGCTCCAACTCTTGATTCATAAGTGAGTTGAATAGGTAGCTGCTCCATTTAATTGAAAAATTCTGGAGAAAATATTTCAACTATGTTATGTTTTAAAGTCTAAGTCAGATATTCTCGATGTTATGCAGATAACATTGAATAATTTGCTCAGTGATTGGTCCCCCTGAATGGGCTATAGCAATAATTCTCGAAATGCTATGGGAAGTGATCGTTGCATTATATGTGGCAATCATAGCTTTTCATGCCTTGGAATTTACAATTATTAATATTTTTATGTCGACTTAAATTGGATGAATGACCATCAAGTACTCTTAGCTTCTTTAACCATTCACAAAAACTCTCAAATTATCTTCAGTTAGCACATAAGATGAGGATAGTTTAATAATCCTACCATACTTATTTTTAACGTGCTCTAATATCAGTCTTCGACAGTATAGTTTTAGATTTGTTTTTGTCGTTATGTTATCTTTTATTATACCCTAAATCAAAAATATTTTTCTCAAAAAATGTTTACTTTTTCTTTGAAATCTAACAATTAATTATATAGTTGCAACCCATTTAACTATGGAAAATAAAGGCAAATAGACAAAATAATATCTTTATTAGTTCTAATAATAAAGATACCAGCTCTCATTGTATCTTAAAATCCCATTACTATTTATTAAGATTTTTATACTAATTATATAGTTGCAACCCATTTAACTATGGAAAATAAAGGCAAATAGGCAAAATAATATCTTTATTAGTTCTAATAATAAAGATACCAGCTCTCATTGAATCTTAAAATTTCATTACTATTTATTAGGATTTTTATACACACGTCACACAAATCTTGAACTTTATATCACAGATACTTTCTTCAAAAAAATAATGATTGCAATATAAATTTGTGAAGAAGGTTGTGCAGTATAACATACGAGAGTTTTTTGTAGCATGTATGTAAATATTTTTAATATCTAATTACTAAGTATAAGCATTCTAGTAAATTATCAACCTTCTTGAATTATTTCAAATGAAATAATTAAAGTTATTTGGGATTAATTGGAATCACGTTATGCTTCTCCGGTTGAGAAGTGCTCGACTATATTGACTTTGTGTGCAAGTGCAACTCGAGGTAATGCCATCAAGCTGTCCTTGATATAATGCTTCATGTAAGAGCAAGAGCTAAGAAAAAGACAAGGCTCCAATGTGCCAAATTTAGGTATTCAAGTTTTGATAATTTAGCCTAGATTATTAGTTAATGAGTTTGAAAGTTTGAAATTTACACTAAAGTTTGAAATTTGAAGGATAAGGATGATTTCAATGGCTTGCAAGAAAATAGATTTTGCTATTAAGTCAGAAATTTCGTATGCATGAGAGATAATATCAGTAAGAATTGTACAAGCTTGGACAGGTAGAGCAATTTCATCAGATTTACAGCTCCATGTAATGTTTCTTGTCAAAAATTATTCAAAGAAAGAACAATATCAATATCCTATTGTAATTCGTTGAGTTGTTGACTTTCATTCCTTGACATAATTCTCATGCACCTTAACTTGAGGAACATTTTTCACTCAAGTTTACGAGTCAGCAAATTTTTAAGAGGTAAAATATGTTCCACTTATCTATATTTATCAATATGTTGATGAACTCAGTTAACCATTTTTTCTAGTTGTGGAGAGTTTCAACTTAAGAAATCTTCGTTCAAGTTATTTTCATACTTGATGATTTTAATATCTTCAATTATTGTCCCTTCTTGACTATTCTTGTCGATCTTGAGCAAACACTCTTGTTTATATTTGTTTTTCATGAAGACATCAGATGAGTAAGATGTGGAAGATAAGGAATAAAAATTCATTGTCATAGGATTTTCCAAAATTTTCAACGTCATGTTTGCTCTCATACTTAGAATTCTCTTGTGTTTTTAAAATACTTTTGCATCTTATACATCAAATCAGATTTTGTAATAGTCAGCTCTAACGAATATTTATCATCTTCGGTGAACATTTCAAGTAATGCAAGAATTACAGCATTTTTGATGACCTGTGCATCATCTTCAATTGCAATGAATTTTTGAGTTTTCTCTGCTCATGCTTTCCACAATTTTCATCTCTTACTACATAAAATGCAGAATTTGAAGATGTATGTGATGATGCTTCATTCCTTTTCAACTATAGGTCAAGTTGATATTTCTTTTTTATTAGTGTATGCTATGGCTTTGGCTTCAACGTAGCAGATTAACATGCGACATCTTGGAATAATAACTTCTTGAAGATCCATCATCATATGCACCAAATGGTTGCTCACAGGATTTGTAAAGTTGAGCATGATATGATTTATAATGAATATCTAAATGAATGTCATGATAATTTGACTTGTTAAATTTCTTTGAATAAGTCATAAGAATAATTATTTTTTTGAAATAACTAAAGCAAATAAACGGCTATATGCTTTTTTAAAAAAGCGTTGAAAATTTTTGGACTTAGAAAAGTAAATAAAACAAGAAACAAAGTAAATAGAAAAATAAGTATGATTTGTGTTGTTCAGTTTGCTTAATCTTGGTACCAATCTGCATATATTGTGATGGTGATGATTGAGATTACATAAATAAAGCTCTCTAATTGGGTCCAATCCGTTATCAGATTTGGATGTCCTACAACCCAGTAAAGTGAAGGTGCAACCAGTCTGCAAAAGACTCAAGATGTATGGAAGCCATAGTTGGGCAATTCCATGAGTTCAAAACAGCTACAATAACCAATTAAAATATGATGAAAATAGGTCACACGTTGATCGTGAAAGAAAGTGGATTGTACAATGGAGTAGGGAATTTACTTAGGGAATCATTTGTTTAGGTGCGCACCATCGAAGTAGCTGACTGTGGAGACATTGTGGCGGTGATTGCTATGGATGATACAGGCATGCATATGAAGCAATTGTGCAAGGTTCCTGGGCATTCATAAAAGAAATATGACATTTGGAGATTGATATAACTGCAATTGTGATCCTTCGATAAGAATAAGAAGCTACTGTCTGCTTGCTAGTATGCATTCAACGAGGCAACAAAGTGGAGTCTTCATGCAGTTCAATCTGTGCAGTTGACGGTAAGCACCAATGCTAGGATTTGTATGAAGGCTCTGTGATTATAGAAAGATTGTTTATGATCCACTCTCATATGGATGTAGTGTTATTCTTTATGTGGATGCATTTGTGGGCATTATTTCTTTTCAAGCGCTAAGAAAAACATAACTAAAAGCTTTGATACAAAATTAAAGTAGAACATGCTCTATATAATACCAATTAATGTAGATCCATGATTGAGAACTATAATGAAATGGAGAGGCAAGAGGAAAAGTATAACATCTTGTGTTTTAGGTGTAGAGATATTGTCGGTTTCACTTTAGAGAATTATATGACTTGAAAACTTCTTAGGAGGACCACAGACCCACCTCAAGATTACATCTGCTCAAGAATGTTTAATTGTGGAGTTTTTGTCATTTGCCTCACGATTTTACCTTGCCCAAAAATGCGCGTTTGTAGTTTGGGATCTTGCTGTTTACTTATATAGCTCAAAAACTCTTTACCCTTTCAGATATAGGATGATTCATCTCACCATTCACCAGTCCTATAAGCCTGCTAGGAGCCACTCCTTAGAACATTAGTGATTCCTTTCTATTGGGATACACCCGCTGATCGCTCTCTACCCTCTTCGGTGATGCATAGTCACAGGTCCACCAGTTTTCGTTTTGTTTATCTTCGAACCATGTCATACTGTGGGAAATCGGCTTTGATACCATATCATGACATTTTCTGATATTACACACAATGTAAGTCAAAGTTCCAGGCTTTGACATCATGAGGTTTGAGTATGCAGATTGCAAGGACTTTAGGACCATTTATGCATGATTACAGGTAGAGCCCTCTCATGCTGATTTTGGTGGGCTTCCTTTTTTATTGTCCCAAGTTATGCTTCCTCAACTTGTCTTTACGTGACTTTACTATCTAAGAGCTGCATATAGCGAGCGCTACTAGCCATTATGGTAAAGACATAATAGTTGTATAGAGGTGTAACAATGAGTACACCCCCAAGAAGTTGGTGGATAGGAAATCAGGACCTTATAGGATTATCAAGAATAGGAATGCTTATGAGTAAGATTTCCCTTTGGTAAGTTTGTCCAACAGATTGGTTTGGAATGGTTCCACTAGTTCCAAATCAATCGACTTGCTAAATCGGTTCAGAATTTGTTCCAACTCAATCGTTTCCAGTTCAATCTCATCAACCAAGCTGAGGAACTAAACCAAAACTAGTGAATTGGTTATCGGTCCCAATCCACCGGTTCCTAGTTAGTTCCGTCTCACATAGTCTTCACAAAAATAGATTTTTTTTTTTGAAAAATGTTTATATTTTCAAAACAAATGCATTGACTACAAGATTTAAATGTTACAATGATCTAAAAATTACATTTAATCTTCATCTATAACTACAAGAATTTGCATAGTATACTCTTTTTCTTCTTAAGATTTGTATTCGAACTCAATCTTTTGCTTTAAGGTTTGGTTTTGACGTTCTACATCAAACCAATTCTTTAAACATAACGTATGCACAATGTTGCAAGTGAAATACTACTCTGATGATCAGCAACAGTTTTCATAAGGGAATGCTGAAGCGACTGTGGATCTCATATTGCCAAAACGTCACATCATGAAGACTATTGCAGGGAATTATCTTGAGTTGGCCTTCATCGAATCGAGTAAGTTATAGTCATTATTGAGAAAGTGTTGTAAACGTAAGTAAACTATAGCTCGGTTAGGTTTGTTGCGGGGGTGTAGCTCTCAAGCTTGCTAGTGATCTTGAACCTATTGTAGCTGCTACTTTAAAACCTTTTAGTGCCTCTTTTAAAGAGGTGTTGGGCCTAATTTGGATGGGATTTTAAAACATTAAAACTCCTCAAAAAATACTTTCATTAATATTTTATATTTATTTCACATCACATATAAATTTAATTGTTAAAAATTAACTTATTTCACATCGTACACAAATCTTAACCTTAAAAAATATTTTATCTCACATCTTACATATATTTCAACTAAAAATTAATTTGTTTCACATCTATCATAATCCTACACAAATCCTCATTATGTACTAATAGAAGACTTTTGAAAATGTCTTCTATCACCTGTGTTCTTGTAATATAAAGGACACAATGTTGGAGGTGAATGACTACTCTAATGATCAGCCATAATTCTCATGAGGAAATGCTGAAGTGACTGTGGGTCTCATGCTGCCAAAATGTCACGTCATGAAGACTATTGCGGGGAATTTTCTTGAGTAGGCCTTCAACGAATCGAGTAAGTTATAGTCATTATTAAGCTACTTTTGTAAACTTAAGTAAACTATAGCTCATTTAAGCTTGTTGCCGGGGGTGTACCTCTCAAGCTTGCTAATGATCTTGAACCTATTGTAGCTGCTACTTCAAAACCTTTTAGTGCCTCTTTTAAAGAGGCATTGGGCCTCATTTGGATGGTATTTTAAAACTTGAAAATCCCTTAAAAAATACTTTCATTAATATTTTATATTTATTCACATCACATACAAATTTATATGCTAACAATTAACTTATTTCACATCGTACACAAATCTTAATCTTAAAAAATTAATTTATTCCTCATCTTACACATATTTCAACTAAAAAATTAATTTATTTCACATTTATTATAATCTTACACAAATCCGCATTGCGTACTAATTGAACACTTTTTGCAAATGTCTTGTCTTATTTGTCCTTATAATATGAAGAAAATAATTTTTTGAGTAGACGATAAGTCAGCTCTTTCTAAATTACCGCCATGAAATTGGCATATCCACGGAAAAGTAAAAACTGAATATTTTCTCTAATCCCATTCTAACAAAAATCCTGAAATATGAAAAGGAGAATATGTCCCCAAGTATTTGATAAATTTAGCTTCCATTCCATAAGAAAATCTGCAAATTAGGATGATATTTAAATTCCAAAGATTTTTGGAACATTTGATTTGACATGCATATAGCAAAAAAGACAACATAGGAGAATAATCATTTTCAAATAATTGTAAATTTCATTTGTAACATAAGTAATAGTTTGTTTTTAATTTTTAATAAAGTAAAATCTATTTAAGAGGACGATTGAGTGAGTTCCATCACAATGGGGAGGTAATAAAGTTCATGGTACTAACTAGGCAAATTTCTTTCCATTCCTGCTTGTGATTTAAAATTTTCAATAGATTCGGGATGTTTTGCAAAATGCACCCCAAATATAAATGTTAATAATGTGACGTGTACATCTAACACGAAAAATAACATCATCGAAAATTGGAGACAAAGAAGCTTTAAAATAATTAATTGCGAGTGTGTTATTAGATGCATTATCAAAAGTAATAAATGACAATTTATCTTCAATTCCAAAAATTTAATAATAGTCAAAATAGAACGAGCAATAGTGTGATCGGTGTGTCTCCTCTAGTTGCATACAATGATAAAATTCTTTTTCGTAACTCCTAATCTTCGTCTATCCAAAAAAAATTATAATTAAATAATTATTGTCATTTGTGCTAGTTTAAATATGAAAACCTAAACTAACATGACAATTTATATTTATTAAATGTTCAGTTAAAGCACCATGGTATTCCATATACAATTTCGTACTTTTTAAATGTTCAATTAAAACACCGCTCGCTCCTCAATAGCTTTTGAATCGAGAATCCATTCGTCATCGGATTCACCTCCACTGCAAATACCACGAGTAGCATATGAGCCATAAGAGATTTGAGTCTAGAGATTTGACTGCTAGACATGCTAAAGAACTTGAGAGAGGAATTAGGAAAGGGGGAAATGAGCTTTGATGAAATGGGATATTTATATAGAGATGGTATTTTTTTAAGCTAATTTCATTTAAAAAATAACATTGTTAAGTGGCCAGCCCCCTTTCTTTATCTCTTCGATTGTTGGGGAAGCCAACGATCATTTGATTGCTGACTTCCCCAATGGTTAGTGCAATTGGCCCGTTGCGTTCATATTTAATATATATATACACACACACATAATAAAAGGGGGTGACCTAATGTGAACCAGTTTCAAGAACCAATTTTGATCTGGTTACTAGTCTAGTTCCCTGTCTAATTGGTACTGTCGATCTTGCCAAATTTGAAGGATGTGCTTGAAGAATTTAAAGAAATAATTCCAAATAATGAAGATACTTGGTGGTGGAAAGATGTATAAGAAAAAATCATGGAGAATAAGATTTGTTTTAAATATTAATTTAAAAACAAGAATAAAGATAAGTGAAGAAGTATAAAGTGGCTCGATTATAGTTTAAAAAAGTAATTTGTAATGCAAAGAATATGACTCTTAAAGATTTACATAAGAAGACACTAAAGATGAAAAAAAAATAAATATATAGGATTGCTATGGTAAGTGGTAGAAAAACTAAAGACTTGACTCAAGTAAATACATTAAAGATGAAGATCAGAAAGTACTCTTCATAAAATAAATATCAAAGATAGATAGATGAGTTACTTTTAACGTCTTTGTAATGAAGGTTATGAAAATATAATTGATCTTATTGAACTCAACACCCCAAAAGAAAGTAAAAATTACTTTTATATCCGTTGTATCAGTAAAGTCGAAGTCTGGAAAGATTTAAAGAAGATGAAGTATAAAATAATAATAGGGCCGGATGATATTCCAATAAATATTTGGAAGTGCTTGGGAGATGAAGGAGTTTCTTAGCTCAATAGACTATTTAATATGATTTTGAAGACTAATGCTTCATTTGGTTCGAGATATTTTTTCGGCCCAACATAAATTTCAATTGTAAAAATTAACTTTATTACACATTTAACACAAATATGAATATTAGAATAAATTTTATTTCACATCTTATATATTTTTAATATTAAAATAATATTCTTTGATATTAAAATTAAAAAGTAAAGTATTCTTTTTCTTTTGTTTAAAAAAGATTGAAGCAAATGTGACCTAAAATGCTATCAAATGAATAGAGAAAATATATATTAGTATCTATTTACAAGAATAAATGTGATGTACAGAGTTGTGTTAATTATAAGAAAATTAAATTAATGTGTTATACTTTAAAACTCTGGGAGGTTTATACTTTAAAACATAGGTTACGCCATAATACTACAGTATCGAAAAATCTATTTGGTTTTATGCTATGTAGATCTACTATAGAAACTATTCATTTAATGAGAAGTTTGATATAAAAGTTTAAGTAGAAAAGAAAACCTCTATTAGGTTTTTATTGATTTGAAAAAAGCTTATCAAAAAGCCTCTAGAGAAGTACTTTAAAGAATTTTAGAAAAAAAAGATTTGTACTTATATCCAATTTATTAAAGACTTGTATAAAAAAGTTGTTATTTGTGTTCAGACACGAGGTTTGACTAAGAATTTTTGCATTACAGTTTGATTACATCAAGACTTAGCTTTAAGTTCGTATTTTTTTATTTTCGTTATGGAAGTCCTGACTGGACATGTGCAAGATGAGGTGCCTTGGTGTATACTTTTCGCAGATGATATTGTCTTTGTTAATAAAACTAAAGAGGAAGCCAAAGCGAAACTTTAGTATTGAAGAAATGCTTTAGAATTTAAATTTTTGTCTCAGTAGATAAAAAATTAAATATATGAAGTGTACATTTAGTAAAAAAATAGAACTTATATTGTTAATGTGATAATTGGTGATCAAATTATCAAAAAGAGTGAGTGCTTTAAATACCTTTGATTAATCTTACAAAATGATAGTGAAATAAATAATAATGTTATTAGCAGGACCCAAGTAGAATATTGAAATGAAAAATGCTTTTGGTATGTTATGTAATAGAAAAATTTTATCTATACTTAAGGATAAATTTTATAAAATTGTAGTAAGACCAACGATGATATATAATGCTGAATGCTGACCTACAAACAGGAAACATATAAATAAAATAAGTGTTGCAAAAATGAGAATATTAAGGTGGATGCGTGAGTATGCACGAAAGGATAAAATTAGAAATGAGTTTATCTGCGACAAAGCTGGATAATTGCGGATAAACTTAGAAAAAGTAGACCTATATGGTTTGGATATGTAAATTGTAGGTCGATTGAAGTTTCAGTTAGGATAATCGAGTTATTAGATTTTTTCATATATAAAGAGAAAAAGGGAGATCAAAGAAGACAAGGCAAGAACTCTAACGAGTGATCTTGCTCACTTAGATGTAGATAAAGATTTGTTAATTGATAGAGCACAATAGAAATAAAGGATCATATAGCCGACCTCACCCAGTGGGATTAAGGTTTGGTTGTTGTTCTGCAAAAAGGCTTAAGTTATCAGAAAGAGCAAGTGATTTAAATATTTTGGATCAATTATACATAAAATAGATGATGTTACTAGAAGGATCTAAGCAGGATGGATAAAGTAGAGAAATGTATTTAATATATTATGTGATAGAAAAATTTCACTCAAACTTAAAAATAAATTTTATAGGGTAATTATAAGTCTAGCAATGTTATATGATACTGAATGTTGACCTGCTAAGCAGAAATATATAAATACGATAAGTGTCACAAAATTGAGGATGTTTAAGTGTATGAGTAGGTATATGCGAAAAGATAAGATGAGAATGAGTATGTCTGCAAGAAAGTTGGAGTGACCTCAATTAAAGATAATCTTAAAGAGAGTCGGCTTAGATAGTTTGGACATATTATAAGTCGATAGAAGCTCCAGTAAAGGAATTTAAATTATTGGAATTTGCTCAAGTAAAAAAGGAAGAGGAAGGCCAAAGGAGACATAGCAAGAAATTATATGGAATCATCTTATATATTTGGAGCTAAATGAAAATTTGTTATTTGATAGAGTGCATTGAAAATAAAGAATTTATGTAGCTGAGCCCACGTAGTAGAATAAAAGCTTGTTTTCTTGTGGATGTTCTATACAGGATTTTCTCTGAAGCTTCCAAAATGCTTTTTAACACAAACAAATTGTCATCACCTTTAATAATTTGATAATGAAATTCTTTTTTGGGATTATTTGGACCTATATCATTAACTAGTGAAGAGTGAGCTCTAATGCCACGTGATGTAGAACTAGGAAGGTGGAATTGGAGAAGTCGTGTAGAGAAAGAAGAATAAAGGAAGAAGGTAATAAATCATCCAAGGTTATAAATTATAATGGAATGAAACTTATTTATGAAGTTCCAGGCAATAAAAATAATAATATTTACTATTAAATATAAAGAGACAATCTCTCTTTAAATTCTCGTGATCCAAATGCTAACAGAAAGAAATACTAAATATTTAAAAGAATGTCATACCCTTTTATGAGTAAACACTTAAATTCTTTTTTTTAAAGAGGAACACTTAAAATTCTTTTTTTTGGGGCTGTATAGTTCGGCATTTCACAGTTTTTAAACATGCCTCTCTTCCCATAACTATCTACAATATGTTGGCGTGCAGGGTGTGCCATTGTTATATGTTCCTCTTGAAGTTATCATGTCAAAGTATTATGGGGAAAGTGAACGGTTGTTGGGGAATGTCTTTTCTCTTGCCAATGAGCTCACTGATGGAGCAATAATATTCCTTGATGAGGTACTTGAAGACATTTGCCTTATTATTACTTGAGCTATATCCTTATGAAGTGAAAGGTTTCTTTTTAATTACCACTGTATATATCATGGAATGGTAATTTGAAAGATTCTCTTTTTCAATGGATAACTTGGATACCCTTTTCGTACTCTATTTTCATAGATAATATTTGATGTCATTCTTGAAGGTTGACTCTTTTGCTGTTGCACGAGATAGCGAAATGCATGAAGCAACGCGTAGGATATTATCAGTGTTGTTACGTCAGGTTGTTTTCTTGATGATTTCATTCTTGTGTACTCTATTTATTATCTCATGAATTTATGGTTCAATCGACTTACAATCAATGTTTGTAGTCTTTATTATTTGTTCTTTCATTTTGATGTCATTGTGCTGCCTCTGGGGTTCCTTCCTAGATGTTAAGGTAGGATATTTCAATATTAGATGAGGTATTATCAGGAAGAAATTGAATCTTTCTTGTTGAATTAAGGCAGCAATAACAGCACATATGAATACTTGGATGTGTGCAATATAATGAGAACATTGATCTTTATATTTCAAGAAATTAATACCTAAGTTTAGATTTCAAACATATGTTCCGGACTCTTTAAATCATGGCCTTTCATCAAAATCACTGCTGTCTTGAACATGTATTTCTTACAACTTTGGTTGCATGGTATTAAGAACATGCATGAAGAGCTTTCGTAGCCATTTTTGATTTTATAAGTTTTTTTTCTCTGCAGATTGATGGCTTTGAGCAGGAAAAGCGGGTGGTTGTTATAGCTGCAACAAATAGGAAGCAGGACCTTGACCCTGCTCTCTTAAGGTGAGTGGACTATGTGGAAAACATTGTATTCTCCTGACCTTGACCCTACTCTCTTAATTAATAGTGACTTAACATTTATGAGTGTATATGTTTTTCAAGTCGATTTTGATGCGGGTATAAACACAGGTTTGGAATGATTTGAAATTGTTAATATAAGTGGTACATTAGGAGGAAATAATATTTATCGGAGATTTAAATGAAAATATTGGAAGTATTATTAAGGAATTTAATGGCATTTATGATGGGTATGATTTTAGAGAGACTATTGATTAGGGTAAAACTATTTTGGAGGTTTCTTTGGTTTATTATTTCATAACTTTTAATACTTTCTTCAAGAAAAGAGATGAGCACAGATTGAATATTTTCTTATAAGAAAACGATATTGCTGAGATTGTTAAGATTTTAAAGTTATCTTGAGTGAATGCTTGACTACACAACACGATTAATAATCTTAGATTTCAATATTTAAGAATTAGAGATGTAAATAGTAAGGCAAAACATTTCCCTCAAACATGATGGCGGAATTTAGAAAACGAGTGTAAAAATTTCTTTAAGAGGAGGGCTCTATAACTTAAGTAACGGGACCTTGAGGAGAAGCTATTTTTATGTTGTTGAAGGCTGCTAATTGCATTCGTAAAGTTGCAGAGAATGTTCTAGGAGAATCTAAAAGAAAAGTTCCAAATAGCAAAGATGCTTGGATGTGGAGAAAAGATACACAAAACTGATAAAAGAAAAAAAAATCTGTTGTAAAGATTGATACAAATGCAATAACCAAGGGAATTAAGAGAAATATAAAGTGGCTTGAGAAGAGCAAGATAAAATAATTTTTAATGCAGATATGTGATTTTTAAGGATTTATATAATAAGCTACACTCTAAAAGAAAAAGACATATACAAGCTTGCCAAGATAAGGAATAGGGGAACTAAAGGCTTGATTAAAAATCTATTAAGACTGAAGATTAGAAAGTACTTTTCAAAACAAATTGTTCAATATAGATGGATGAATTACATTTAATAGTTTTTCAATAAAGGTTGTGATAATATAATTAATCTTATTGAACTCAGCATCCAAACAACAACAACCAAGCCTTAATCCACTAGGTGGGATCGGCTACATGAATTCTTTGTTTTCATTGCGCTCTATCAGTTACCAAATTCTTATCTAAGTCTAAGTAACTAAGATTACTCCTTATAGTTTTTTGCCATGTTTTCTTTGGTCTCCATCTTCTTTTTTGTACATGGACAAAATCTAATAACTAATTTTTCTAACTAGAGCTTCAATCGGCCTACGATTTATATGTCCAAACCATCTAAGTCGACTTTCTCTAAGTTTATCCTCAATTGGTGCAATACCAACTTTCTTTCGGATATATTCATTTCTCATTCTATCCTTTCATGTATATCCACACATCCACCTTAGCATCCTCATTTTTGTAATATTTATTTTATTTGTATGTTTCCTCTTTTCAGGTTAGCATTCAGCACCATATATTATCGCTGGTCTTAGTGCAGTTTTATAAAATTTACCTTTGATTCTGGATGAGATTTTTCTATCGCACAACACACCAGAAGTATTTCTCCATTTTATCCAATAAGAAAATAAAATTATTTGCATTTGGCGTGTTAATAAAGTTGAAGAAACTTTAAAGGATGAATTATATGAAAGCAATAGGATCGAAATGACATCCCAATATTTGTTTGTATAAGAGACAAAGAAGTTTTTTGACTCATTAGGTTGTTTAATATAACGCGCCGTTGCCGGGTCCCAAGTCCCGGATGAGAAATGCGGAGGGTTGCGTTAGGTAGTCGACAGCCAGCGTAAAACTTGTCGAATCAATCATGACATGAATCCTTTAGAAAATTGCGTTAAAGCTAGGGCGTTCCCTGGAAGCGACGCGCTGTATTGCCTGAATACAGTGAAAAATGGGCAAGGGCCGCTGCATCGGCGCCCGGGTGTAGTGAAAAATGAGCAAGGGTCCCCACATCATGGACGGATGCGGGTAAAGAAGCTAGTCCATCATAGTAGAACTCAAGTCAGTAGGATTAGATTAGGAACTTGGAATATAGGCAGCCTGACGGGCAAGCTAATGGAGTTGGTGGATATTATGATTCATAGAAAGATTAATATTTTG